>JANIJG010012070.1:0-12952 GCA_024611175.1 Megaceryle torquata | reverse complement strand
TAAAGCTGTTCTAGTTTCCTTTTCTAATCACAAGTCTCTCTCCCTTATTCCTTTTCTTTTCCCCTTTGGGGAGGGAGAGGGGCTAACAGAGAGCATCTGTTAGGTCTAAGGGGCTGCCCTGACCCTAAACCGTAACAGTCTTGTAACTGTCCCTTGTACATTAGCCCCTTTTTCCTCAGACTAAACATCCCCACAGTGTCTCTTCATAGCACAAGGTTCTAGACCCTTGCTCATCTTGCTGGCCTTCTGTTGGACACTCATCCATTATTTCACATTCCTTTTGAACTGGGGAGCTTAAAACTGGATGAACCATTTCAGATGAGGACTTGCCAGTGTCAAGCAAAAGGGATAACAGCTTCCTATGATCATCTCTCCACACTTCTAACACCACATGGCACTTAGTTCATCCTGTTTGCAGGGAAAGCACACATATTCGTATCCACCAAAGTCCTTCCTCTTGGAGGGCAGTATGTTCTAGTTAGAGGAGCAGAGGGCCTGAAAGTAATTCCCAGGGTGAAAAATTGGGGATCACCAGACTACAGTAAAAGATTCCTTTTCTTGCTGCGAAACTTCCTGCCATACAGGTACATTCTCACATTTCCAGCTTATGAGCTTGATGACCCTGAGCATGCATGAGAGAGAGGTTTCCAGCCAACACAGAGATGTCTGTGGGCACTTCCACTTCCCCTCTCCAAACTGTCTATTCTAAAAATGCCTTCTCACGCCTTGCCTCTCAGCTAACCACAGGGATCAGGGAAAGAATACACATCTTATGGGCTGACAGAAAGGGAGGCAGCTGCCTGATCTCTGTCTCAAGAAGGATTTTTCAACACAGCTACATCCTTTCTTCTTCATGGGGAATGTGAGCCTTGCCAACACTGCACTGCTGTGCAGGACAGTCTGTGTCCAGAGAAGGCTTTCAGTCCATCTGTTCTGTTTCAGCTCTGCTGTGGTTTGCTTTTGGTTACAGTGAAGTCCAGCCCTGCAGAGGTGGAAATAGGTTTGACAGAAAGTTAATAGCTTGCAGGAAACATTGCATTCTTTTTGCACTTCTTCCAATAGATACCTTCCTGGAAAGATTTCTCCTTTGCTGTGCCTGGGTACAGGAAAGAGAGGAGAGTTTTCCCTGATGTAATTTACTGGGATCTACAGAGTTAAGCTACAGTGAAATCATTTACTTCAGGTAAGAGGCTGCTTCTTTACAAGAAACTTTGTAAGAAGCCACCGTGCCAATATCATTTAACTGATGCCTGGGTGTGATACATGAGTTTTATAAATTAAAACAAATCCAAAGCAGATGCTCAGTAGCTTAGAATCCTTTTCAGGAATGCTTATGCCAGCTGACCAAACACTTCACTTTTCTTTTCATGTGCTTTATGTAATACTCTAAATCACTGAACACTGGGTTATTCTCCAAAACATTTTTGCACTTTCTCCTGCCTCCTTTTTCAGCCTTCAAAAACTCAGTCCAATTGTCAGGTGTCATTCCCTCATAGACATTCACTGAGAGTTCATGTACTCTGTGTGTTCACAACACCTGCTGTTACAGCTGCCATTGCCTTATAATTTCCTTCAAAATGTTATTTTTAAAACATCTATTGAAAACACTGAATGAGAAATTACTCTTTTTCATGTTTTATTTAGCTAATGCAAAAGGAGAAAATAGGAAATAGATCCATAGTTACAGTTTTCAAGTTAAAGTAGTCAAAGTTTTAACATTTTATCTTCCCATTATGCCTGTCTGAAAGTATTTCTAATGCTAGTTCTTCCAGAGGAGTTTCTAGAACAGCCTCAATTCAGTTTGAGTGGCACCAGGCTATTTAATGATTGATTCAGTCAGGCCCCTTGACCTCTTCTGATAGAAGGCACCAGGGTTATTTTTGTATTACAGTGCTGCTGACAGAAAAGTGCAGACACACTGGTGTCATCAGTAAATATCACTTCATGGTGGAGGTAGTATTATTTAATGTAAAGTATATAAGTTTTAGCTGAACTCAGTATGCCCACAGAAACCTTTGATCAAAGTAGGACCTCCTCCAACACTTGATGCAGGGTTAGGTGGGACAGTATGTCCTGCAGCCCCTCTACCCCCTTGGCAATCAAGCATAATTCCTAGTCTTCCTTGTAGGATGTGACTGTCAGCAGTTTTCTGAGTTCTCTTGTGTAAATTCTGTGTCATTTCTCTGTATGTAAGGTTGCTTTCTCTCCTAAGGATGTTACCACAAACATAACATGCCTGGACTGTCAGAGTCCATGATCTGCTGTCTCAGATCAAGAAGAATAAATTTGCAGAAAATTTCTTCATTGTTGACTCTGGGGACAAGAAACCTGCTCCTTTCCATTTCCATCTCCATAGCTACCATTTCTTTGTATAAGGAAATGTGGTGATTCTAGTGATAGAAAGCTGCTGGTTTCATACCCTCAGGATAGTGATCCTAGCTCTTCTACTGAATGGGCTCACAATTTCCTACCTCTCAGCCTTCAGGACTCCTACATGGCTGCTATGGCCCTATATTAAGAACAGATTCAGTCAAAGTGGGCCAGAACTGCTGTTAGAACTGGATCCTGCTGGCTGGTAGTCCTACCATCCTGATTCTCTTCCAAGGATCAAACAGAGACTAGCTTCAGTGAACTGAATAGTCCTGTATTTGAGATAGTGAAGATCAAGTCCTTGAAGTAGATAGCAATGGCATATGTATTCTTGCCTCCATGGACATTATATTGAACTGACAGACATCTCACCCTGTTTGTATGAAAGCATGGGATTTACGGGGAGAATGTTAAAGTACCTCTAAAAGTCCTCCAAAGAGGATTTGCTTTGCTTTAATGTCACAAAGGGTCTTTAGCTGGAAGTTCATACATGATTTAGTTAACTCAATTAACAATACTGGTAATCATGGCAGTAAGACTTGAAGTCTTTGTTATTCTGCAATTGCTAGGGCCCATTTATCATAAAATGTTTTCTATATTAAGGACAGTGTGCAGCTGGGTACTAGTGCCCCTGAAGGAACTGCATCCATAGGTAAGACCACACTGGAGCTGGTGTTTCTCTGAAGGCATTGTGGCCCATGGATAAGGCCATACTGGAACACATGCATCTCAAGTGACTGTAACTGTGGATATGTCTGTGGCTTATAGATTAGGCTCCACTTGGAGCAGGTATGCCCCTAAGAGACTGTATGGTCTGTGGATAAGTCCAAGCCAAGCAGAGGCAAGCAGAGGAGTTCTTTGCAGTGTTAAACCATATGGTCTAGTCCAAAGGAATCAGGGGTGGAGATTGTAAAGGAAATACCTTTAAATTGTTGTAACCTAGGATTTGAGTAGCACGTTATAACTTTATTTATATACACCTCATCAATGTATATAAATATCTGAGGGGAGGGTGCATAGAGGACTCAGTCTCTTTTCAGTGGTGTCCAGTGACAGGACAAGAGGCAATGGGCACAAAAAGAAACACGTTTTCACTCTGAGCACTGTCAACGGTTTCCTGGAGCAGTTGTGAAGTCTCCATCCTTGGAGATATTCAGAAGTCATCTGGATAAAAGTCTCTCCTTCACTGCTATGCCCTGCTTCACAACCCTTTTCTGATATTTGGCCCACTTTCTAAAGAATACTTTGTGTTTCTAACATTGGCTCATGGGGATTTACTAAGCTCAATTTCCAAAATATCGCTGAGTGATTTTCCACACTTGGAGAGACCTCAAATCACTGCAAATTACTTCCCTTTCAAACTAGAAATTCACTCAGCAGACTGCGTGCCTAGATCTGCTTGGACATGTGCCTCACTTTTGCCTGTTACACAGCTGGATACACATCCTGGGCAACAGAAGAGCGCTACTGAGAAGACTGTCTGTGTCATGGACCACTGGGAAGTCAAAGAGCTTTAGTTCCCAGCGTCAGGTGATCTAGCTTAGCACACTCAGATGGACTTTCCATATAGCCCCAGATACACAGGACCATAGGATTACAGAAGAGTTTGGGTTGAAAGAGACCTTAAAGATCATCTTGTTTCAATGCCTCACACTAGACCAGGTTACTCAAAGCCCCATCCAACCTAGTCTTGAACACATCAGTGATGGAACATCCACAGCTTCCCTGGGCAATCTGCTCCAGTGTCTCATCACTCTCAGAGTGAAGAACTTATTTCTAATTTCTAATCTAAATCTTCTGGTTTGAAGCCATTGCCCCTTGCCCTATCACTACAAGCCCTTTTAAAAACTCCCTCCCCAGCTTTCCTGTAGGCCCCATTCAGGTACTGGAAGACTGTTATAAGGTCTCCCTGGAGCCTTCTTCAGACTAAACAACCCCAACTCTCAGCCTATCCTCAAAGGAGAGGTACTTCTCTGATCATCTTTGTGTCCTCTGGACCCACTCCAACAGGTAGATGTTCTTCTTGTGCTGGGAGCTCCAGAGCTGGACATAGTACTTCAGGTGGGGTCTCATGAGAGCAGAGTAGAGGGGCATAATCCCCTCCCTCAACCTTCTGGCCAAGCTTCTTTTGATGCAGCCCAGGAAATGGTTGGCTTCTGGGCTGAACTGATGCATTGTGGCCTCATGTTGAACTTTTCATCAACCAGCATCCCTAAGTCTTTTTCCTCAGGCTTGTCTCAATCCATCCAGCCTGTAATTCTGCTTGAGACTGCCTTGACCCATGTGCAGGACCTTTCACTTGGTCTTGTTCAACTTCATGAGGTTGGCATGGGCCCATGTCTCAAGCCTGTCAAGGTCCCTCTGGGCATCATCCCTTCTCTCCAGCATGTCAACTGCACCATACAGCTTGATGTCATTGGCAGACTTGTTGAGGGTGCCTCAGTCCCACTGTCCACATAATCAGCTGTTATAAACGTCACTGTACCCTGAGGAATGCCACTTGTCACTGGTCTCTACTTGGACATTGAGCCATTGACCGCTACACTTTGAGTGTGACCACACAGACCACACCTTATACACTAAGTGTTCCATCTCTCAAATCCATGTCTTCTTAATTTAGAGACCAAGTTGTCTTGGAGGACAGTGTCAAGCACTGTACACAAGTCCATGTAAATGACATTAGTAGCTCTTCCCTTTTCCACCAGTGCTGTAACTTTATTGTAAAAGGCCACCAAATTTTTCAGGCATGATTTGTCCTTGGTGAATCCATGTTGGTTGCCACTAATCACCTCCTTATTTTCCATATGCCTTAACAGAGCCTTCAGGAGCATCTGCTCCATGACCCTGAGGACATTTTGTCCCAGCCTGACTGTACAATATAAGACAGGCTTGCTATGTACCAGGGAGAGAAGGACCCCACAAAAAATAACAGCAACTATTTAATACTTAACCTGCTGCTGCCAGAGGTTGCTGTCTTTACAATGCAGATGTCATAGATGTCCATTCCCTGGGAATGGGAGACCAGATCTCCCTTCCCAGCCTGAGGAGAGAAAACTCCCAGCTATCACCCCCTGGGATGGCCTCAGCCATCTCTTGCTCTTCTTGCATGGTCTTCTAAACCCTGATAAACCCTTCTAAACCCTGATAAACCCTGCCAAGACATTTCTGTCCCCTTCATGGCCAGGACCAATAGCCACTAGTCTGCTGAACACCATGTGGCACCCCAGCACCCTGGGGACTCAGCTACAAGAGCCCCTCAAGGGAATGCCTGCTGGCCCCATGCTGGGGAGAACAGGTGTCTTGTCTGTCTTGCTGGAGGTAGTGCTCCTGCCAGAACCCCTTTCCCCAGAGAGGCAGGACTTCAGATGCACCCCTGCTCTCACAGTTTCCCACTGGCTGGCTGTAGGCTCCTCCTTGGCAGGTTGCTGGGTGTTTCCATCAGCCCCACCATATCCTGCACATGGATCCCAGCAGTGAGCTCTGGATTTGCACTCCAATAAAGTGGTCAGTGCAGTGACACAGCCCAACTTGGGATGGGCTTTATGAGGACAAAACATTGATTGATGCTGGATATAATGTCACATCCATGCACCATTTTTGTAACTTTTCCCATGTATTAATCACTGAGCTTCTTTAATAATCAAAATGCCAATGATCGGGAGAAGAATGGGTTTAAGTATGACAGGATTTAAAGCTGATATCTCCTCCTAAAACTAGATCAGCCTCTTTCCAGGCCTACCAGCAAATCCCCCTTCCCCCAACCCTGTCAGCATTGTGCAGATGTGTCTAGCACCCCCAATGCTCTGGTGAAGGTATTACCATGGTTTTTTGAACTGTACAAATGTGTAAGTGTGCAAGATATTTGTGATGAAGTGGAAGTACTGGACTGAGGGTATATTTTATGCAGAGCATCTGGGACTGTATGCTGATATGATGTGTTTGTCCCTATGTTGAATTATTTGTTATACGTATGGCTGGTTACGGGACTTCTCTATCAGTTGTGGGTAAGAAAAAAAAAAATGTTTGGGCCATTGCTAGATCAGTTATCTTTCTTAGGCTTATAGGCAGAAGAACACCTGAACAAGCTAAGAAGCTGCCAGCAAAAGAAGTGAACATCTCTTGCTACCTGGCACTGACTCAAAGACAAGAAGTCTCAGCAGAAGTAACCCCTTCCATAGGAAGGGTTTAGTGTAACCACTCCCATAGGTGGAGCACAGGGTCACCACAACATTTCTTGGAGAATCTCCCACTTATTTGAAATCTAAAGTGAGTACAGAGAGGCACACATGCACATGCCTCTGGGTGTGTGTGTCTGCATTCTTCCTGACATCCCTGAAACTGCCTCGTGTCTGTCAGAGGCACCAGCTTAAAAGCCCAGGTAGAACCCAGCCTCTCACTGTTTGACCATCCTGCTGTGACTGTAATCATTAACTGTTACACACCTGCACTTCTTCTTTCAGGATTTTATCATCATAACTGCAAAAAAATTTATTAATGCTAATTTATCCTTTAACATCCTGTTTTATCTATTGCACAGCTGGGATAGCACAGACATACCAAACAATCCACCCTGGGTCATACAGTGAGTTGGTGGGAAAGCCAGCAATAGAATCCATAAGTCCTGCATCCAAGTTCTCTAAGTGCCTTGACTAGTCCAGATTCCCTTCTTAACACCCTTGTCAGATTGTTTATAGGATATGTATTCATATAGTCAGTAAGACATCAAAATTTTCTAATTATATCTAGTCATGTCAAATGACAATTATGCCCTTAGTTCAGTTTGCCAGACAATGCTCTACCAAAGAAGGTTTGCCAAAAATTTTTTGACCGAAGAAAGAGTAGGCATCTGTAGCATCTGCAGACTAGATCATATAAAATGTCTCCAGAGACAAGACTCCACAGAAAGCTTCAAGGTAAGTGTATGGGGTCCAGTCTTGCAGGAAGCGGTTGGTGCTCTTATGTGCCACAGCATTCAAGCTGCTTCCAGTGCTCATTTCCAGGAGGACACTCAATGTCTCAGCTCAGGTTTTAAATCTGCTTTCAAGAAACCTGCACATTTTCACTCTGGATTTCTGTGCAGCCACAAATAGGGAATTGCCATTTCTGTTTTACAGTACTGCCCAGCTGCCAGCCTTCAAGCCACCCATCTGGTGTCCTGGGAGGTAAGAACATGATTTTTTAATACTTAGAACGCAGAGAAAGATCCTTTTGGGTGGGATTTTTGGAAGGGTTACTGTTTCACCATATATTGAAACTTAGTGTGATTACAGTAGAAGGTGATGGGGTGCCAAAGGTTTTCAAGTGGGTGTGTTTTAAGTCTCTGACCACTGATTGCAGATCAAAAATTCCCCATGGGGAAATTCTTCACTTCTGCTAAACTGACCTAACAGGGAATGATGTGTGCTGTTTTCCCATCTATGCTACAGCAGGAGTAGAACTGGACCAAGATGAGCACAGCAAGAAAAGCAAGATTATACATTCTATCTGAGAATGTATGAATTAAAAAATCATCTGAGCATACAGACCTAATCACTTTTGTAAAATGCCAGACTTCCCTTAGATACCCATTTTCTTACTCCAGACAAAAAAAAACCCCAACCAAACAAGCAAACAAAAAAAAAAAAAAAAAAAACAAAAAAACAAAAAAAAAACCCAAAAAACAACCAAACCAAAAAAAACCAAAACCCCAAACCCAACCAACCAGAAAAATTGCATAATGAATAAAGAAGGAATAAATTTTACTAATATTGCTAGAGAGTTTTCCAGTGCAGACACATAAATTTAGCTACCTGTATGTTTAATAAAGCATCTGAAGAAATATATATTTTTTAAAAAATATTTAAGAACTCATCTGTTCCTAGATTTCTTTCAGTAAGTATTTATTTCTGTTCGTAATACAGGCTTAGAAATTTCAATATCAATGCTTGAATTTTATTTCACCCATGTCAGAACTTTGGATATGAAATTACTTAGATATTGTACCGAGGAATAACAAATGCATACAACAAATTAAATTATGGCAGAATATTAAAAGGTCAAAAAGCCTGCCTGTTTTTTTCAATTGACAACTTCATTAGCAAAATTAATTAATTTTCCACCGCCTTTCTGTTCATAGGTTCAAAGTTTTCCAAGACTGTAGGTCACCTAAACTACAGTTTTCAGAAATGTTACTTCACTGTTCGTGCTTTTAACAAATTGCCCTATATTTCTGTTCCTAATAGTGATGTCTTAGTGAAACTTGCTCAGCAAATTCACTCTTACCTTACAGACACAGTATTCTTAAAACACCAAACCTACAGTTCTAAAAGGTCATTAAAAGTTACTCTCGTGTATGTTTGAAGACCTAGACTTTATCAATGAAAATCTCTAAGTTGACCTAAAGACTCTAGTTAGCTCAGGTTAAATGTTCCAAATAGACTATGGGAGTGAAACTGAAGCATGGGATATAAAGCTTTTTCTCAATCTTACAGAATAGCCATAATCAGTGCCATATTGTTCCTCTCCATTAGAGTCATCCACTGACATACCTTCAGTAAAGTGCAGACATGGCCTCTGCAGATGCTGAGATGGCCATCTTTGGGGAGGCAGCTCCTTACCTCCGAAAGTCAGAGAAGGAAAGAATTGCAGCCCAGAACAAGCCTTTTGATGCCAAGACATCTGTCTTTGTGGCCCATCCTAAAGAATCCTTTGTGAAAGGGACAATCCAGAGCAGGGAATCAGGAAAGGTCACTGTGAAGACTGAAGGTGGAGAGGTGAGTGAAAAACAAGACTGAAGGACACCATTTGTTTCCCATGCTGAGCTTGTCTCTGACATATATGGATCATTTGTTTCCAATGGCAGACCTTGACTGTGAAGGATGATCAGGTTTTTTCCATGAACCCTCCCAAGTATGATAAAATTGAGGACATGGCCATGATGACCCACCTCCATGAGCCTGCTGTGCTGTACAACCTCAAAGAGCGTTATGCAGCCTGGATGATCTACGTAAGTACCAGCAGCAGTCTTCCCATGGATGGCTGGGAGGAACTGCTCTGCCAGGCTAAGTGGAAGCCGACGTGCTGTCTCCCTTCCTCACAGACCTACTCGGGTCTCTTCTGTGTCACTGTCAACCCCTACAAGTGGCTGCCAGTGTACAACCCGGAGGTGGTGTTGGCCTACCGAGGCAAGAAGCGCCAGGAGGCCCCTCCACACATCTTCTCCATCTCTGACAATGCCTATCAGTTCATGCTCACTGGTGAGTGCTTGACCTCCCTCACAGGAAACTAAACCAAAAAGACCCACTGATCTCACTGTAGCATGTGATAACCAGCTAAAAATGCCATGGATCTGTATGACTGAGAACTTGATCGAGTTATGCAGGAATTAATTTCAAGTGGAACTGACTTAGAAACATGCCTGGACTCAGCACTCTATTATTTCACTTGATTGTATGAAAGTCTATACTCTCCCACTGCAGAAATACTAATTGACCCAGTTTGCTACTTTTTTCATTGATACGTAAGAAGTTATTATTCCATATAATGCACTATTTTATTTTTTTTTTAACACAGGTAGGCAGATTGAGTAGATTTCTTGATGAGAACTGTGTGAATGGCAAGTCTCAGGGCCACATGCCTGCGATGTTGTATGCATCCATTTGGGCTTAGTACTGTTAGAACATGGAAGGGAATTAGGTATTCTTGGACTTTCTGGAGAAGCCCCAAGTTACATTTAAATCTTTCCATTCAGTTTAGTGTTACATGGGACAAGTGCTAACACTGTCATTTTGCCTCTTCCACAGATCGAGAGAACCAGTCAATTCTGATCACGTATGTACACCCTGCTCAGGTCCCTGTGGGGATTCCTGGTGCCAGGGGACCTCCTGCCTGACCACCCCCTCTCTGCTTCTCTCTTTGGTTTGACAGTGGAGAATCCGGTGCAGGGAAGACTGTGAACACAAAGCGTGTCATCCAGTACTTTGCAACAATTGCAGCGAGTGGGGAGAAGAAGAAGGAAGAGCCTGGCAAAATGCAGGTAAATTAATAGATGCTGGTTTGAATCAATGTTTTCCTCTGTTCTTGTCGTGATTTTTGGAAAGGACAACCAGCAATAATTATCCTGCAGGGAACACTTGAGGATCAAATCATCAGTGCCAACCCGCTGCTGGAGGCCTTTGGAAATGCCAAGACTGTGAGGAACGACAACTCCTCACGCTTTGTAAGTCATTGCTTAGATGAAAATTCCTCCTCATTATAACAGTAGTGATGAGCTAGTGGTTTTCTCACATAAGGAGATGGCAATGAAATGCATCTAGGCTGAACTGGTGCTTCTTCTCCAGGGCAAATTCATCAGAATCCACTTTGGGGCCACAGGCAAACTGGCTTCTGCTGATATTGAAACCTGTAAGACACTGTCCTGACCTGATCATACTCCTTCCCAAATTCCCAACCCTATGTGCAGTCTTGTGCCTGCTTCTTTCTAACTTTCTTTTCAGATCTGCTGGAGAAGTCCAGAGTCACTTTCCAGCTGAAAGCAGAAAGAAGCTACCACATATTTTATCAGATCACCTCTAACAAGAAGCCAGAGCTAATTGGTAGGAGATATCACTGAACTTTTTGGAGGAAGATCACTGAGCAACATTGAACTACATTCCAAAAATTATGAAATTTAACCCATGAACCCAATTGTTTTCAGAAATGCTCCTCATTACCACCAATCCATATGACTTTCCTTTTGTGAGTCAAGGTGAAATCACTGTTCCCAGCATCGATGACAAGGAAGAGCTGATGGCTACAGATGTAAGTAACTTACCGAACAGGTCAATGGTCACAGGTCAGTATTGCACCACATAACATGCAAGTACTTCACTTTGCTGATTGTATTACCAGAGTGCCATTGACATCCTGGGCTTCAGTGCTGATGAGAAGACAGCCATCTATAAGCTGACAGGGGCTGTCATGCACTATGGGAACCTGAAGTTCAAGCAGAAACCAAGAGAGGAGCAGGCAGAGCCAGATGGTACAGAAGGTATTATCAAACTCAATAATTAACTGTTCTGTAAGCTACTATGGATGTGGAAGGCAGCAAAAATTCTTCCTTCCTGGGCTTTAGGATCCCAAGGAAAACATCCAGAAAAAAATCCCATCCCTTGTCCTTTTCTCAGTACATCAAGTTCCTTGATCTCAGATTTTTTTATCTTGTGCTATGACCATTTAATAGTTCATACTGTCTTTTATATACTTCTAGGAAGTCAGGAGTGATTGATGCCCTTCCTTTAATATTATTAGTCAGACTTTTGCTGGAATATGGCTTGCAGTTGTGAAACAGTGAAGTGGTTCAGCTCTGACAGGATGAGGCACCATGATCCCATTCACTCTTACCTGTCAGATGCTCAGCAAATGCTGGTGAGACAGGCGTATTTGATTCCTCTCCTTTGTTGGCACAGGAACTACAACTCATGTCCCCCAGATCTCTCAGCATTGCCTTCTCTTACTAGAGGAGAAGGTGGGAAGTACCATAGGTGAAAGGATGAAACCCATTGAGTTTTACTGAACATCAGAAAGCAAAGGTCAGAAAGGGCTGTAGACTCTGGATCTGAAAGAGAACTGACATATCCTTTCTGGTTTTCACCCTAAATATTGGGTGGTTTGGTCATCTGAATGTAGATCAGTACCTGACTGCTGTCACTGCAGCTCCTGAGCTACCCATGTACTACAAACTACAAAAATGCAGGTGGTGAAGCTGCACTTTTCATTTTCTGCCATGATATTTTTTAAAACATCATTAATTCATACATGCCTCAGAGAAGATTTTCCAACATAGATTCTTTTAGAAAAGCTCACTATGCATAAAGATGACTCTGTTACCAATATTCCCTCTATGAGTCTATCAAATGATTTCAAAGAACAGAAACCTGAATCCTGCAGCCTTTGGAGAATACTCTAGCATTTGAAGTCTATGTGACACTAAGTTCTTCCTTTTTCCTCTGTCTTTTTAGTTGCTGACAAGGCTGCTTACCTTACGGGTCTCAACTCAGCTGACATGCTCAAGGCCCTTTGCTACCCCCGAGTCAAGGTTGGGAATGAGTATGTGACCAAGGGTCAAACTGCACAGCAGGTAATAAACATGTGGTAACCTGGAAGAATGTTTTGAATTAAGATCCTTTAGATTATCCTCTGCTCTGTATGGCAACCCCAGGCATTTATTTTTCTTATAGGTGCACAATTCAGTTGGTGCTTTGGCAAAGGCTGTCTATGAGAGGATGTTCTTGTGGATGGTTGTTCGCATCAACCAACAGCTGGATACCAAGCAGCCCAGACAGTATTTCATTGGTGTCCTGGACATTGCTGGCTTTGAGATCTTTGATGTAAGTACTAAGACATGATAACAGCTATTTGGAAGTGACAACTGGATGGATATGTCTGAGATGTATTTTTAAAGAAGATAACATCACATAATTATTTTTAGCTTTTTGTCTTTTTTTTTTTTTTTTTTTTTTTTTTTTTTAAATCAGGAAGTACAAAAAAAACCTTTCAAAGGATTTGTTTATTTTTAAGATATGCAAATTAAAAAATATGGAAAAATTAAATAAAAAAAATTTAT
>JANIJG010012069.1:18749-28749 GCA_024611175.1 Megaceryle torquata | reverse complement strand
TTTTGGTGTGACTTTGTGCTCAGGTTGCTCTAATAAAGCCCAGTCTGCAAATCCTACCTGCTCATGTTGGTGGTATGAGATGTTGGTGTGGATGTTGTAGAGATTTCCCTCTGCCTCTGATAGCACCAGGCTGCAGTACTTGGTTGTATACCAGGGCAGCTGCTAATGCATGAGGCAACCCTTTGGGGCTCTGAATTCCTGGGAGGGTTTTGTGTTGGGATATCCAGTAATCTGCAATGATTTTCCTTTTTATTTCCTTGCAGGAAAGATGGTGTCCCTATAGGTTACAAAGGAAGTACTTTCCACAGGTGATCTATCTGCTTTTATTTAGGCACGTGAACAGCAGCCTGAGGTAGATGTGGTTGGAGAGCAGGCTCCAGGAGTTACTGGTCTCGGAGGCATCTGTAGGTCACAGCTGATAACGTCTTTCTGGGGATTCAGGGGTGCTGTCAGATGCATGTGCTGGGCACACTGGGAGGGATCCCCCATGCCCAGTGTGCCAGGTCAGAGATAATTTTCTGGCCTTTGTCACCTAGTCGCTGCCCTGGGTCAAACAGCAGTGGGTCCCAAATTGCCTGAGAGCAGCCAGTAGTTAATATTTGTTGTAGACTGTAGCATTCAGAGACCCTGATAACTTTGGTCACACTGTGAGGTAGAACTCCTTTTTACCACATATTAAACTTCTTGAGGCATTTGTCTACTGAGAACTAAGTAATTTTTTTTTGCCTTTTCAGGGTAATAAAGGATTTCATGATCCAAGGAGGTGACTTTGTAAACGTATGTACTTCTGTATTTCTTTTCTACTTTTCCTACATGGTACAATATGTAGCTCCTTCCAAGGGTCCATGCTGATCTCTGGGATCTGTATGCCCTCAGTAGTAACTGGAGGTTTCCTGATAGCATTACTGTCATGTACTTGAAAACAAGTCTTGAGTGAACATACGTTCTCCTTCCCAAAACACTTCCTCTCTAAAAAAGTGTGGCAATGTAGCTAGAAGCTTGTCAAACCTGCAAATAATTTTTTACCCAGTTGTCCTTCCTCATTCTTCTGTCCCCAGTAAACAAGAAGCCCTGCAAATTTCTGTTAGCTTTGTGGAGGGAAACCCTGAGTACATAGTCAAATTCCTAGTTCAAGAGATGGCTTAAATCAAAACTAAATTTTGTTCATGAAATGTCTCGAAATAGAAAAGACTTGGTGCCCACAGTGGTAGTCATGATCTGACTTGAGGATAAGCAGAGTATGTAAGGAAGGCTGGAAGACTGCAGGGTCTCTTCACTGTCCTAGGACCCAAATTATTTAATTTCTGGAAGAGTTTTAAAATATGAGGGTGGTAATAAGGCTTTTTTAAATACAAAATGTATCAAATTTGGTTGTATGAAGGAGAACTGACCACACAGCTCGTGGCTCAGCCACACCAGACCTTTAAGTAGTTGCAAATTGTGATGCTGTTCAAATGTCCCAGTGGGCTTTACTCCTTCTCCTGAAACTTAACAAGCATCACAGATTGCACCAGTATTTGTAATTTATAAATTACACTTATTACGAAGCCACCTGGGGAGCAGGAACGGTCACACTGACCACTAAGCTTGAGTGTGTGTTCCTGTCTCAGAGACAGCAGTTTAAGTAAACCACAGAGAGCAGGAGGAAAGGAAGCAAGGGTGAGGCGAGCAGAGCAAAAGATGTGGGGCTGTGCACGTGCATTACTGGCATCTGATTTTCCTGTTAAGTTTGCCCTAATAAAGCATGTATATATTAAGTAGAAAAGCAGTGAAGGGAGATAGGTTACGGCAAGGCAGAAGAAATGGGGCTGAAGCAACACAGAAAGGGAAATTACTGTCAGAATAGCAAATTTACCTCACTATGTGAAAACAACCTGTTTGTGTGGGTTCTTCGGCTTTCCCTGAAGGATTCCTTACTGCAGCATCTTCTAAGGCTGTTCCATTTGACAGGCCCCTGCTCAGTCCATTGGGTGTCATACAGAAGTGTCTCTGCCACACTGGACCAAAGGGCTGGGTGGTCCTTCAGCAGTCCCACAAGTCACATGTCTTATATGAACATCATACTTCTGCAAAGTTAAAACTTGTGAGCAGTCAGAGCTTGAAATCTGCAGCCATCACAGGCCATGCTGCTGCAATTTAGAAGTGTCTGGAGAGCTGATTGCTTGGGCTTGTAGCAAAGTACAAGATGTCTCGACTTGGTAGAAAGTACAGCAAAAATTAGAAATCTGTATTTTAGAAACTGTCCTTGCTGAACAGAGACATCACTTCCTGTTTCTAGTGAAGTCACAGAAAATAAGGTGAAATAAGTAAACATACCATCAGCCAACTTTTTCCACACAACCACTTCTGCTTTACTTGTCACACCAGACCATACCAGTCTCCTCCCTTTCCTCTGACAGATCCAGGTAGACCCATGCCAAGCAACCTGTAGCCTCCAGCTCACTCTGGGAGCCTTGTACTTAATCCTTACCATCGCCATGGGTTTCTGCCAAGACGGGTGGCAAACACTGTACTGTGTAGTTAGAAACCAGTCACTGTTCCTCTTCAGAAACAAAACATGAAATGTGTTCATTGCTGGCAGTACACCCATTTTGGGCTGAGTTTAACCCTGTGCTTTTGCTCAAGTATTTTAAATCTAATTTTTAAATGTAATTGTTCTGTAGCAGTTGCTACAGATCAAATGCTGTGGCTAACGGAGCACCTCTCTTGCACAGGGAGATGGCACTGGAGTAGCCAGTATATATAGGGGTCCTTTTGCAGATGAAAACTTCAAGCTGAAACACTCTGCTCCTGGGTTGCTCTCTATGGTGAGTATAAAACAAAGACAATTATAAAACGAAAAAGCTTTTGGTACTTTCTCTGTGCCTTTTTCCCAAGTGTTTATTTGCCAGACAACAGAAATCTCCAGTGTTGGATGCAAGGTCTGAAAGACCTGATTTTTAAGTACTAGTCAGAAGGCTACTCATGAGTTAATGTGTCAAGTAACAGGAAAGTCCTGATTCTGCAGCATCCTTTCTTTGTTACCTGTTGGAGGGCTGGGGCAGGCCCTGTTTTCATCAGCTTTCAGTTGATTATTACAGTTTTCATACTGTGGCAAGTGGTGGTGGTTTCTTCTTCTCCAATACTGTTAGCAAACGCTGACCTCAGCAAGGATGAAACAAAGACATTTGGGAATTTCAAAGCCATAGCAGTGTTACCATGGTATCTTTTATAACAAATGCTTCCTGTTCAACATTGTAGGAAAAACTGCAACCATTGCGTGTTGTCTGGTAGGAACAATACACTGACTCTTCCAGTAGAAGGCAAGTGGAGCCAGTGCTTCAGTGTTCCTGTCCACATATGCTTCTTCCCCAGCATTTTCAGCTGCCCTGCCCTTAAAACCTTTTGCTTGGGGCATTCACCATGTGGCTTATTTGTCCCATTCAAAGCACGGCCCAGAAAAAGGTCTCACAACACAGCCAAACAACCAGTGTACTGTGGTGTGGGAGAAGAGATTGAGTATTG
Organism: Megaceryle torquata; assembly: GCA_024611175.1. Taxonomy (NCBI): domain Eukaryota; kingdom Metazoa; phylum Chordata; class Aves; order Coraciiformes; family Cerylidae; genus Megaceryle; species Megaceryle torquata. The sequence continues at coordinate 25,245 of JANIJG010012069.1, read as the reverse complement.
CCAGCTTTGTGTTAAAGTAGCGTGTCTCTGGAGTTGTTCTGGGCCAAAACATGGTCTGCCCCACCTTGATCTTTCCAAGGCTGGGTAGCAGTAAGCAAAATTCCAATGTGACCATGTCCTGTGCACTTCTGCAGCTGCAGAGCTTTCCCAGTTCACTTGTCAGCACAGAAACACACTTGGTTGTCAAGAGAGCTTTCAAAAATTGATGGGACTTCAGTGTTGCAGAGACATTTTCTCAAGAGAGATTGCTCTGGGTGTTGCACTCAAGTGTGAATTAAATTTCACATCAGCATTACACTGTTCCTGTGAGCTAATGCAATTGTTACCTTTATCATCCTGATCAAAAAAACACCTTTTTTGTTTGAAAAGACACCTTTGTTTGTTTGTTTGAAAAGACACCTTTTTGTTTTATTTTATTTCTGAGACAGCAGAAATCAGCTGCTTTTTGTCCTCATTCCTGGCTTTCAGTATTTCCCAGGACAATGCAGCCAGTTAATAATCATCAAAAAGTTCATCCTTTTTTCAGAAGCAAGCTCGAGAGCCCAGATTTCAGTACTGCCTTGTGCAGAACGTGCCTTCATAAAATTATAATAAAAAGTTGATGACGTGGCTCTTGCGCACACTGGTGTGAGCAGACTCAGTGGTCTGCCACATCCAAGCACAGAGTACTCCCCTGCACATGTGTATCTTGCTTCCTTTGCTTTATGCAGCAATAAGCTAAAAAAATAAGCTAGGCTAGGTCTGGAGCAATAGCTCTTTCATGTGAGATGTGTCTGCCTTCAGTTTTGGGAACGCTTTTTATATTTTGCCATTCTCAACCTCCAGGCAAACAGTGGTCCAAGTACCAATGGCTGCCAGTTTTTCATCACATGCTCCAAATGTGACTGGTTGGACGGAAAACATGTTGTGTTTGGTGAGTACCTGTGGCAGACACCTCTTGTACCAGCTCATGGACACTCCCCATGGCACAGCCACTAAAATAGAAGAGTTGTGGGCTGCTTGTTCTTTCTCCCTTGGTTGTTTCAGTAGAGGTGTCAGTGCAGCCAGATGCTGTTGAATTGAAACATGTTTTTTCACAGGTTAGCTTTAGATCAGTTTCTTGATCAATGTATCGAGCTACTAAATAAATCCTTGTGCCAGTGCACAAGGGACAGACGAGAGAACGTCTCATTTTCTTCTCTGCTGTCAGAGAGGACTGAGCTTTCAGCAAGGTTTTTAGATAATAATTCTATGAAACTACATCTGCTGACTTTTCATGTACTGTCACTTAAGCTGTAGAGTGTCAAGGCCAGCCTTTAAGCTGATGTTCTACTTAATGCTTCCTCAGATTCTTAAGTAACACTGATATTGTTTACTGCTGCATTTGCATCATTACAAAGGTTATACTGATAGAGGTGTAGGTTTTAGCACAGCTGGTATCTCAAAACCCTGGATTTCTACATGTGCCACCCCTGCAATGGGAAAATGCACTTCATCTGTTCCGAATGTGGAACATGTTTTAAGAGGAAAATGTTTTTTCTTTGTCAGTTTAGAGATTAGTAACAAACCCTGAAGTGCCCAGTAGCAATACACTGCAGGAGACTTTTCAGGAGGATTAAAAATGCGTGTACCTGTGATGAGCCGGGGGAGCAAAGGCAAAAACTGTCCATATTGAAGTGGATAAATTTTCTCATTCTAGGTAAAATTGTTGATGGACTGTTGGTCATGAGAAAAATTGAAGTAAGTTGAATTTGCTTATTTCTCTTTGAATGTCCACATTGCAATCTCTCCTGCTCTCTCTTTACTGGATACCAGGGAATACAGGTGTTGATAACTGGTATTATCAGTTGTCATCATTATAAAATAGCAGGAAATCTGTTGAGGCAAAGGCTGTCATATAGATTGACGGTAGGAATGCTGTGCACTTGTGGTTACTGGTTAGTCTTTGAGTGGGGATTGTGCTCTTGCAGCTTTATTTGCAATGCTTTGCATTTGTTCAGGAAGCTGAATAGAAAAGCTGTTCCATCAGCAACTCAGATCAGAGTGTAAAGCAGATCACTTCTGTGCCATTGCCTGGGATTATTCAGTGGATGCCAGATCATCAGTTCTACTGATCTGTGATCAGCATGTTTAATAAGAAAAATTAAACTAATTTTCTGATGGGCTTCCAGAAGCTGAATATAAATGTACTCGAGGTGGTGGTTGCTACCAGTGTTGTGACTGGGTATCACAGCAGGATAATGAATAGATTTCACAAATAGGAGTGAGTTCTTCAAGACAGATGACATGGCACACACATGGGATAATGTGCACAAGGGCCCCTAATCTAAATGTAAAAAGCAAGACGAACGCAGACCTGACAACTGTGAGGTGTGGAGAAGAGATCACACACAAGGAACTGTATGCTGTAAGCCATGCGTTGGTCACCCTCTTTGCCAGATGGAAGGATTGTGGTGCACCTTCTTTGTGCATCACTGCAGTGATGGACAAGTTAAAAGAAAACAGTAAAAGACTGGAAAGAACAGCCAAGTCCAGCAGAATGAGAGGTTCAGAGTGAGCCTTGCTTCATGACTATCTCTTTGTGTGGATTCCCCTGCTGCACAAATCCAAGTTTGCTTTGCTTGTGGCAGCTGTAATTAACTTTAAAGTTGTAACTCAAGAGGAGCTCTCATTTATGCTCTGTTCCTTCCCTCCCATTGAAAGGATTGGGGTCTGTATCCAAAACCTCTGTGCACAACAGTGAGTTCTCTGCCAAAACGCACAGCAATTACATGTTACTCTAGATGTTACTCGGAGCTGTATCTAGATTTCCCTGTTTCTGATGTTGTACAGACACCTCTTAACCAGTCTTCAAGTACCTGTCACTCACAGGATTTGATGTGCTTTTTTAAGATTTAACATTGTATCTTTGTCCCCAGAATGTGCCTACAGGTCCAAATAACAAACCCAAGCTGCCAGTTGTGATCTCTCAGTGTGGGGAAATGTAAAGCAATGGAACAGAAATGTGGTAAGTCTCAATCTTCACAGACTCCCAGTGCAACTGAACTCTGGCCTGCTCCACTCCTTACTTTCCTCTTGACTTAATTTGGCATTCACATGAGCCTGCAGAGAGCTGACCCAGCTCAATGAGACACCAGAAAATGCTGCTCTAACAACATTAGGTTTTTTGCCAGATGAACTACCTGAACTGTCTTTCCTCTGGGCTACACAAATACCAGAGGCAGTGATGTGGGACAAGGGATAAGATTTTGTAACTGCAATCAAGGGAGAGGTGGGCTCGTTGGCACTCTGCCTTGGGTGGAGCTTGGCTGCCTCAAAGCCTTGGCTTTAGAAATTAGTTGATGAAAGGCAACTGCAGCAGGAATCCAGCTAGTGTTTCCCAGACAGTCTGGGGATAGGGGCTTCACTTGGACCTGCAGATTGGTGAACTCTCCCACTGCTACAGAAAGCAGAGCAGCCATGTGTGGGGCAAACAGGGATTGAGAAAAGAAGAGGAAGAGAGGACTTGAGCCTCCTTGCCCAGTACAGCCATAGGACTGCCACCACTGAAGGGCCAAGGAATTACTCTGTTATGTAGGCTTACCTTCACTCGAAAAAATACCACTGTCCTCATCTGATGGGAGGTGTTTTCAGCATTTACTGTTATTCAGGCTTCAGTTTGGTTAAACCAGTAGGTTCAAGGCTGAGCTCAGGCTAATGTACAATATTCTATTTCCATTTGTCCGCCCACTTCCCTATAAAAAACCACGCACATTTAAACAAATATGTCCAGATTTCTGTGTGTCAGGCTGCAGCTTGTAAAAAATATGCTGTATTAGCCTTTTGGTTGCTGATTTTTTTTCAAATTTCATCAGGCACTGACAAAAGCAAATCTCTACAATTTTTGACCTTCCTTTAAATGATTTCCAAAGACATCTGGAGTTGCCCATGAAGACATGTCCCTGCTTCCATAATAAAGTCTTTCATCTCTGCAGCACTTCAGACTGTTGGGAGCCCCTCCTATTTGATGAAGTGACAACGGGGATCAAAATCATTCTTTAATTTCCCTGGTACTTCTGGTGGCATTTATAGGCATTTGAAGATAGGGATAATGTTGTTAACAGGCTTTCTTGCCTATGATGATGGGTCAGGTCCCCTTTAGGGTTGTTCTCAGGCCCAGACTTGTTGATCATTTTAATTTGTAGTACGTGATCTCTGGCCAACATCCAACTTGAGACAGGAAGCTTTTCATTTCTAGGTACAAGGCTGGTGCCACCTCTCTTCCTTTCCAGCTAGGTCTTAGGACCTACCTTTTGCACCCGGCTGCCTGTAGACAAGAACAGTGTTTGTCTTGCCCACCTCCAGACAGCTAAACCTGTTACTTGGTACAGTCCCTGGCCTGCAGACCCAGGGGGTCTTGGGAGTTCTCTAGCTCAGGGTTGATAAGAGCTACTGCATGCAGCAAGTGGCACTTCACTTGATAAATCGCAGTAGCAGCCCACAGTGTCACTACTGTTGTAGGATGAGTTGGAAATGGCTTGTCCAGCTTTTCAGACATGTGTCTTTTTGTTTCAGTGTTCCTTCACCAGTGGTTAGGCCTGTGCTGGCTCCATGCAGTGACATCTACATCCAGATCCCCCACTGCCCCAGTCTTCTCTGCAGGCCAGATCCCTACTCTTGACATTCTCCTGAAGTTATTTAATAACTGGCATCTATCTATTTTTCTTTTTTTTATTTTTCTTTTTTTTTTTACATTTTGAAATGAAAATAAATAATTTTGTTAAATCTGTGTGCAGCACACATCAGTTAACATGCTTGGGAACAGATTCTTCTGCAGGTGAGAAGGGCTGTAGCATCTCCAGCAACGGGCATTATCCCCCAGCTCATTCCATGGAGAATGTTTTCTTTTCATGGTGTTGAGAGGTGCTGCTGCGTGGCATTTTCAGAGTGGGAAAGAAGGGGTGAAAGGAGCATGGCAGGTCCATGCTAGACCAGCTCCTCTACTCAGCATGTAAATCAGGCTTCCCAGCAGAGAGGTTCTTGGAATCTTGTGTGTGTTGAGTGGACAGCTGGATTGAGAACTAGCTAGTGGTGTTCCCTGGGGATCATTACTGGGTCCAGTCTTGTTCAACATGTTCATCAGTGACCTGGTTGAAGGAACAGAGTGCACACTCAGCCAGTTTGCTGATGGTACAATACTGGAAGGAGTGGCTGACACACCAAAGCTGCATGAGACCTGGACAGGCTGGAGAGTTTGGTGGAGGGGAATCTCACAAAGTTCAGCAAGGGCAAGAGCAGGGTCCCACACCAGGGGAAGAATAACCCCCTGCACCAGGACAGGTTAGGGGTTGATCTCCTGGGAAGCAGCTCCACAGAGAAGGACCTGGCAGTGCTGGTGGACAACAGGTTAACCATGAGCCAGCAGTGGGCTCTTGTAGCCAAGACCAATGGTCTCCTGGGGTGCATACGGAAGAGAATGGCCAGCAGGTCAAGGGAGGTTCTTCTCCCCCTCTGCCCCTTGGAGACAACATCTGGAGTATTGTGTCCTGTTCTGAGCTCTGCAGTTCAAGAGATACAGGGAACTATTGGAGAGAGTCCAAGAGAGGCTGCAAAGATGCTGAAGGCCTGGAGCATCTCTGTGCCGAGAAAGGCTGAGAGCCCTGGGGCTGTTCAGCTGGAAAAGAGCAGCCTGAGAGGGGAGCTGAGCAATGCTGAGCAAGAGCTAAAGGGCCCCCAGGGGAGCAAGAGGATGGGACCAGACTTTTGTCCGTGGTGCCCAGTGACAGGACGAGGGGCACTGGGCACCAACTGGAATGCAGGAGGTTCCATCTGAAGAGGAGGAGAAAGTTCTTTGGTGTGAGGGTGTCAGAGCCTGGTCCAGGCTGCCCATTGAGGTTGTGAAGTCTCCTTCTCTGGAGAGATTCCAAACCTACCTGGATACTGCAATGCTGGGGTGGGCCCCCTGCTCTGGGTGACCCTGCTGGAGCAGGGGGGGTGGATGAGGTGGCTTCCAGAGATTTCTTCCAACTCCCACCATTCTGTGATACTGATTCTGTGATCCTTGGAATCTCCAGAACTTTTCTATGTGCAGCCTTTCTGAAGCATGAGAAACTGGTATGGCATGAACTTCCAGCACTATGAGTTTGCTGGGCTCTAAGGTGAGTCATATTGTAAACAAGTATTGATAAAACCTCCCCTGGCACATGATAGCACTAGGCCATGGGGCTGTTATGTGCCACGGGTGTTGTAAGAATTTTCCTGGGTGCTACAGGGGCATTTGAGCAGAGCTTTGGGCTGGGAAGCAGAGAATGGTTATGCTGTAGGAGTAGAAATCAGAGCTGTGTAGTTACAAAGATTGCAACTGAGTACACATTTGTGGAAAAAAATCTTTTTTCTCCCAGAATTGAATTGCAGGCTCACCTGCCTGCTGGGGGGGGGGGGGGTGAAAAAAAGCCCCCCCCCCCGGGCGGGGGCAACGGGGAAACTTTTCCAACCTAGGAGAGGAAAAGTAAAGGGGTGGGGAAAAGATCTTTTCTGC
>JANIJG010012069.1:0-16243 GCA_024611175.1 Megaceryle torquata | reverse complement strand
GCGCCAAACCCTCGTAAGAGGGCCAGAGGCGGCGGCTGCCCGTACCATCGCTCTGGCCCGTGCAAGGAAAAGCGCCGTCGGGGCGAGCGTTGTTCCGACTGCTGGTAACGCCGGAGCGCGACGGGACGGAGCGTCCTCGACCGCCACATGGCCGCGCGCACTTCCCAAGTCGGGCCCGTTGGGGGCGGGAGCTGCGACGGCGGCCAATCAGAGAACGGGGGCGGGGACTCCGCGTAGGCCGGTAAGAAAAGGCAGCTGGGCAGCCGCGGTCCAAGCAGCCAATGGGCGCGCGTTTCTGAAAAAAAGCAGGTGCTACCGCCAATGGGCGTTCGGGGAGGGGCGGTGGCCGGGAGGGGAAGAGCCAACGGGTTCGCTCGCCATCTAACGGGCATCCTGGATGGCGAATCGCGTCGCGCGCGGGCGGGGCGCGCGGGGTGGCTAGCCGGTGCGGGCCGCCATTGTGGCCAGTTCGATCGGTATCGGGAGCGGAGAGCGGAGCTCAGCGAGCCCGGAGCAGGGAGCAGCCCCCCCACGGCCGGCCTCAGTCACCATCACACCGCGGGAGGCGGCGCAAACAGCCAGTCACCACCACCGTCCGCACCGAACAGCCGCCGCCATGAGCAGCGAGGCCGAGACTCAGCCGCCCGCCGCCCCCGTTCCCGCGGCGGCCCCCGCCGCTCCCGCCGACTCTAAGCCTAACGGCGGCACCGGGAACGGGGGCAGCGGCCTGGCCTCGGCGGCGCCTCCCGCCGGCGGGGACAAGAAGGTCATCGGTGAGGGGAAGGGGGGGGGGGGGGGGGAAATTTGCGACGGTTGGGAGGCCTCGGCAGCGGCGCGAGACACCCCCCGCCCCCGCGCCCCGCCATCGCTGAGAGGCGGCGCGAACTCCCCCCCGCTGAGGGGCGGCGCGCGCGCGCCGCCTCTCTCGCGCCCGTGGCGGCCGTTGGGTGCCCGCCGCCGCCTCTTCCTTCTCCTCCTCCCGCGCGCGCCGCCGGGCCCCGCGTGTCGGCGGGTGGGGGCGGGGCGGCTCAAAATGTCCGCCACGCGGGGCCTTTGTGTGCGCCGCCCCGCCACGTGCCGCCCTGACGCCGCCGCCTCTCCCCCTCCGCTCCCTCCTCTCTTCCCGCAGCAACGAAGGTTTTGGGAACAGTGAAATGGTTCAACGTGAGGAACGGTTACGGTTTCATCAACAGGTGAGCGCCTGGCGAGAGGTCCCGGGCTGGCGCGGGGGCTGGGCCGGGGCCCTGCAGGCCCTGGGCCCGGGGGCGGGCGCTGCGCTGGGTGACGCGGGCTTGCTGGCGGCGGGGCGGGTGGCCCCAGGGGCAGCAGGAGCAGCGCCTCTGTCACCCGGCTTCATGACATTTGCCAGAAGAAACCGATGTGTCTTGTCTCCATCGTAGAAGTTCTTACCACACCCGTTTGTTCTTGGTTGGCTCCTCTTAGCAAGAGCCTTGCTCATGTAATGAATTTGTTTTCTGGTCGTGTTTCTTACACTTTTTTTTTGTGTGTTTGGGTTTTTTGGGGTATTCTTGTTTTCAAGGGTATAAAAGTCTGAAGGCTGGTAAGGCACATAAAATACGTGTTTGAACTGCATGAACTTCAGTCATGTCAATGCAAGCAAGAATGGCTTTGAGCACTTGGTAGTTAAAAACTTGCTCTTGAGGAAACACCGAATGTATGGGGAAACAAGCAAAATACAGATTTCTTTGCTGTCTCAAGACTGGAGTCTATAAAGGGGTCTTAAGTGCCTAGAAGGTTGTTTTAGTGGCAGTAGCTGATTTTAAAGAAGTATTTGAACGCTTAAAGAGTTGTGTAAATACTTAATATTGAAATATGAGCAAAGCTGTCCAGTAGCAGATAAGCTCTGGAATTGCTCTGCAAAACAGTTGTGAAAAAAAGGGGGAATTGTGGTGCCCTTTGGTTCTGGAGGGTCTCTCCACAGGTTGTTTTGCAGGGGCAATATTATGAAGAACAACTTCCCTTAAAGACTTTGTACCTCACTCACAGGTTCAGAATTTGGCTGAAGACTTGGTAATCCCTCTTGAGGGAAGCAAGTGTAGGCACTGGTGTTTCTATTAGATCTTTTTTTTAGGTTTGGCTTAAATACCACTGTTTGGGGGGGGGGGGTGTGGGTATTTTTGATGTAATATCTGTTACGACCTAGTCTTAAGTGTCTACCAAGCTCCTTAGCTGATTTTGTCTGCACCTTTAAAACTTGTTTCTGTGTCTGCTCAGTTTGCATTCTTCCTGTAGGATTGAATGTTAAATGTTGTGTAGTCACCGGTGCTGTAAGCTTTAGTGTCTGTGGCTTCTGTAAATGTGTATAAATTCATAGGCCACTAACTCTACCTTCAGGGAAGGCTTTTCCACACACACGCCCCCCCGTTCCCCTGTAGCGGGAAGATTCAGTGATGTGAGTCAAGCAAGGAAGCACCATCAGCTAGTTAAGACATCTGAATGGCTTTCCCAGCCATTAACTTGGCAGCTGTTTAATCCCTGAGGTTGCCATTTTTAACGAGAAACCCATTGTGATCTCGTGTTATCATGAGATTAGAGCCGCAGCCTGAGAGCTGAACTGGAGGACATTTCCTGAAGTCTGCAATTGGTCTGCTGTGTTGCAAGGGAAACTTTGCAGGAGCTCCTGCCCTTCCTTGTCTTTGCTTCAGCTGGGTCTACCTGCAGCTAAAATTAGCTTGGGAACCAAAGTTTAGCTTTGGTGTAGTGCACGTTAACTTCAGATATTTCCTGTGTTCTTTTAATGTAAAAAGTGCCTTTCTCTTCTGAAATAAGGTTTGGATTCTGAGTGGCTGTCAGTTGTTTCTTACAGTTGTAAAATAATAAGTGGACGTGCAAGCCACTGACTGCTCCTGATACCATAACTAGAGCTGTGCATTGAGATCTGGCTTCATATTTATTGCTCCGCTGGACTGAACAGCGACGTTTCCTTAATCTCTCTGCTTGTCCGATTAATTCTTATTTTTACGGATTAAAGATACTGAGGGGAGAGTCATTTTAGTGCACAGATAAGTCAAATGGCTTGTTAGGCCTTTAGAGCAGGGGTTTCACTTACACATTTCACTTTCTTTGAGAAAGTGCCGCCACTGTCCGGGTGGCAGTGCGTGCACTGATTCCAGATGTGCTTGCTGGAAAATCACTGGGAATTGTGTGGCAGGTGGGCTTTAAGATTGACCAGTATATTTTTTTAACCTCACTGTGTGTACACCTTGAGCTGTGCCTGTGTAACTAAGTCATTTGTTGATCTAAAACTCCAGTGTCCTCTTAAATGGAAACTGTGTTTTCAAAAGGACTTCCAAAACAAGCTTGTGATGTGGTTGCCCAAAATCACAATTGAGTCCATGCTCGCTGAGTGCAGATGGTGAGCACTGCCTGCTACCATCAGTGGAGAGTGAAGGAATGTGCTGAGATGCTGAAAACCTGTTACTGAGCTCTTCTGAAGGTTTTTAGCTTTTGGAGCTTCTGGTAAGAAAATTTGAAGACTCTCTAGGCTTGGGGTGTACAAGGAGTTCTGGATTCTGCACTGTGGAGCCATGAGGAAACGGGGTGACTTGCTTTTACTGGTGCAGTCTGACAGAATAGCCATGTCTTGGATTGACTTTTTGGCAAAGGCTTGTCATCCTCACATCTTAAAACCAGTGGCGAGGAACACCTGGCTTTATCTTTAGAAAACTAAAGCTCTTTATTGTGTTACCCATAGCTGTCAGCTCTCCAGTTCTGAATGCATTTTCACACAAGCTTGCTTTGCAGTGCCTTTGATCAGTCTTTCTAAGAAAGAAAAGCTGCTTTGATTCAACTTGTTCCACAGACTAAGGAAACTAACACCACAGTGAGGTTCAGTTGGTACAATGTGAGCTTGGATGTGTGGCTGTAAGCTTGCTGTGTGTGGTGGAAATGGCACATACCGCTCCCAAACGAGGGCAGAAGCTGTTTGTTTCAGCTATGCCTCATAACTGCAGAACAGAAACTTTCCTGACTGAAGTTGGTACCATATTGTGGTTGTCTGGCTGCAGCGTGGTCTTTGTGAAAGTTGTGTCATGGTCCTGCTGAAGGATGCTTTTGGATTCCTCTAGGTACGGACCTGAGCTATTCTCTTGAGGGGAGAGACCCAAGCTCTTCCCTCTCTGTGCTCACAGATGCAGCCTGACTATTTAGCCCCACTGCCTTCAGCAGTCAGATGGTAGTGTTGCCCCTTAAATGAGGGAGACCTCAAGGCTGAGGGTGTCACTCTGGACAGATCACGCCGTGCATGCATGATGATGTCATAGCCTGCTTCAAAGATTGCAGTGGCCAATCTCCCACATGGAGCACTACCAGATGATTGACAGATCACTACCAAGTGGCGTTCTTTGAACGTCTCCTTCAAGAGAGTGTGAAGGATAGAGGGGTGTGCAGGAGGGAGGAAGAACACTTTCACGCATAATAGCTGGGCTTTAGCGTGTGCTCTGAACCTCGCGTAGACTGCTGTGCAATCTCCTTACTTAAGTGGTAAGGTAGCAGGGGACTAGTTGAGAGATAGTTAAGGAGCAAGACTGATGTTGGAAGCTCATTGTCTTGACAGATCATATTTTGTCCCCATCCCAAGAAAGTGAATTTTTAAATAGTTGTGCATTTCATACATGAAATTAAATTTCCTGTTGTCTTGTAGGAATGACACCAAGGAAGATGTGTTTGTCCATCAGGTAAGATTTCCCTGGAACTGAAAGGTGATTACCTCTGAAACTTACTGTGCATGACCTGTGTATGGAAGATTGAACCAGTGAAAGAGCCTCATGTTCTCAAAGAGCTGTTACTTGAACACAACTGTTTCTTGCTATTGGGTTACAAGTAGAGGCTGGTTGCATTTGGGGGTTTGAATATCCATGTTCATCTGTCTGAGGACAGGAGACACATGGGGTTCAGTGGGCTGGTGCTGTGTGGTGATGGGAGTTGCACTGTCTGCAGGTATGCTTGGCTGGAGTTGGGGGGAACTGTTTGAAGTCCAGTTAAGTTGCTTTGTGAATTCATATAGTTGTTAAGTAGGCACAGGGAAATAAAGTAAAAGCTTGCAGCAGGGAGAGGAATTACTTGACCTGTAATAGGGATGAAGTGGCAGTGAAGATTGTTTGGTGGTTTTTTTTAGGCAAAACTTGTACAGAATTTATTGCTCCAGGCTTTCAGTGAAAGTCTGCAAACATTTTAATGGGTGCTTTTTCAGGTTAACAGAAATGTACATTTAGATATGACATGTGGTGAGCATGTAAACCTCTGGAAGCTAGCCCAGGGTGAGACTGTGGACCCCACCTATGGATTGTCATGGAGCAGGTTGTCCTTAGCTTAATCCCTTGCCTGACTAGTAGGGCTGTGGTCAGCAGTGTGCTTTTTGCCCTGTCTGTCCTGGGATCTCATTTTTGGACTCAGCCCACAAAGAGTTATCAGCTGAGTGTGGTTTACCTCTGGCATTTCAGAGTCTGTTGATTGCTCTTTTGTTTGGAGCGAGGGTTATACTGCTGGTGTCAGAAAAACAAAGGGAGGAGAAAGTAACCCCTGGAAAGCGTTCTGGCTTGAGTTTGGTTTGTCAGCTTTCTGCTTCTTGCTTTTGCTGTGTCTGAATTACCTGCTGTTAATATGCAGAGGCATTTGTTTAGAAAAGACCAGTCTGCAATGGGCAGTGGAGAAAGAACAGAGCCATCTGGCCTATCTGTGACTGAGGCAGGAATGCGTACCCTGGAGGAAAGGTTCCAGACTTGAGTACTCGGATATGCAGGTGGGGTAAGCTGTAGTGACCTTGACTGACAAGTCAGATCTTGGGTATCTTATGAGATATCTCAAGTAACTCCTGTCTACATTTTCTAAAAGCATGGTTTAGCAGTGATTGGCTTAAATAATTTTCATAAGACATGACAGTTTTAGGGATCTAACCTGAAAGAAATCAACTTGGTTTAGGAGTTATTGCTGTGCATGCCTTTTCTCTTTCCCATTATTAAGCTTGGTGATAGTGAAGGGTTGTTAGACTCAGCTGCTGTTGTAATAAGCCTGAGACTTGTGGGCAAGTTTTTCCGTAGGGTTTGTTCCATTTAGGGGGGGGGGGGGAAAAAAAGAGTGAAGTTCTGTTGTTGGTATTTTTTGGAACTGTGGTTATACTTGTATTACTGTTCAGTTAAAGGTTTGATAAGCAGAGTGTGGCTGAGAGTGGGGCATTTTTGACAGATGAGTTAATAGTATTTAATCCACTGTTGAATAGCACAGAAAATTCAGTGCTCTTTAGTGATGTAAAGTGCAGATAGCAAAACAGAGGCTTTTCTGGTGCTGACACCTTGGAAGGGCTACTCCCTGATGTGTAATAACGCATCTAGAGTAGATCTGTATTTAACTGATAAATGTGGCTGAAGCAATGGTGTTGGAAGCCTCAGAGGAAGAAGTCCCTTGATTTCTGTCCATTGCCATGTTTATGTAGCTTAAGCCATGTGTAATGTACTATCCACAGTGCTGCAGTGGCAGAGGGCTGGGAATCTGCTCAACTCTGGTCAGGAATACTATGGCCAGCCTGTATTGTGGGTTTTTTTTTTGTCGGTTTGTTTTCAGACTGCTTTTCCAGCTTGCAGATGGTGTTGACGGCTGTTTCCAGTCAATAGTAAAGCTGTTGCACACTTCAGATAGGCCAGAACTATAGTGATGCAGGTACATTTAATGGCTTCCTGGATTTGTGTAGTGGTTTAATTTTTCAGGAGTACAGGTCTTCCTCTTGAGTTACTAAATACTCAAATTCCTTAATCCTTTAAAAAGACTTCATATGTGCTAAGTAGTATTCTCATCCTGTGCCTGTAAATGTAATATTGCAATGTTCTGTTGTTAGACTGCCATAAAGAAGAATAACCCCAGGAAGTACCTCCGCAGCGTAGGAGATGGAGAGACCGTGGAATTTGATGTGGTTGAGGGAGAAAAGGTAAACACATCTCTGGGGTTGCATGGAAAACTGGGTCTGCAGGCTTTGGGGTGGTGCCTGTGGTTTGAGTCAGTGCCTGATATCATCCAAGGGAATGAATGCTTTTCATTGCTTGACAATGTGGATGTAAATCATCACTTGGTACTAAATTACATTACGCTAACTGATTTGGTGCTGACTGTTCACCTAACGCTGTCCCCGCTCTTTAGGGTGCGGAGGCAGCTAATGTTACAGGTCCTGGTGGAGTCCCAGTGCAAGGCAGCAAATACGCAGCAGACCGTAACCATTACAGACGATATCCACGTCGCAGGGGTCCTCCACGCAACTACCAGCAAAACTACCAGAACAGTGAGAGTGGGGAAAAAAACGAAGGAGCAGAGAACATACCAGAAGGTCAAGCCCAGCAACGCCGTCCCTACCGCAGGCGGCGGTACCCACCTTACTATATGCGTAGGCCCTACGGGCGTCGACCACAATATTCCAACCCTCCCGTGCAGGGAGAGATAGTGGAGGTAATGGTTGCTGAAACTGGCTTGGGGCTTTGGACCAGGGTGGTGGGGTGCAGGTTTTTGTAGATACTTGGGATGGCTTTGATAAGGTGAAACAGGAGCAGATGTGATTGTGAAGATCTTAATGTTACAGCTTTTAAAAAACAGACCCAACAAATCATGTTTAAACCTTTGTGATTAACTGAAAGAAACACAGATTCTGTGCGGTGTGTACTCTTGTGCCCTAGGACTGCTGCCCACCTTTTACACCTCAGCCTTCACCCAACAGCCCCCATCTTCTTCACAGGCTGGACTAGCTGAGGCACTAATGAGCTTTTACATGGGACCGAGATGGATTTTTTGCCTCATGTCTTGCAGGGTGCTGACAACCAGGGTGCAGGAGAACAAGGCAGACCTGTCAGGCAGAACATGTATCGAGGTTATAGACCACGGTTTCGCAGGTATGCTGCAGATCAAATTCCACTTTTAAAAAGCTTGCCTTTTAGCGACAGAGACAGAACATGGCGCTGGTCAGATGCTGCACTGTTAAAGCCTAGCTTGACTTTCAGGGGTCCTCCTCGTCAGAGACAGCCTAGAGAGGATGGGAACGAAGAAGACAAAGAGAACCAAGGGGATGAGACCCAAAGTCAGCAGCCACCTCAACGTCGGTACCGTCGTAACTTCAACTACCGACGCAGACGCCCAGAGAACCCTAAACCACAAGATGGCAAAGAGACGAAGACAGCCGAACCACCAGCTGAGAACACGTCCGCTCCCGAGGCCGAGCAGGGCGGGGCTGAGTAAATACCGGCTTACCATCTCTACCACCATCCGGGTGCGTGTCCGCAGCTTCTCAAGGGAATGATTTTATGCCTGGCTTCTGTTTTCTTTTGACCCTTTCCTTGAATTTTTACGTTTTGAGGTTTGGGCTGGTCTTGTTCATGTTGTAACCAAACTGGCTGCACTTGTGAGCACGCCTGTAGCACAGAACTTGGGCTGTGGCTGTACAAGCACTGATTAGTTGTGAGGACTCTGTTACAGGCTTTAATTGTTGTTGGTGGAGTTACTTACTACCTGGAATGCTGTACCTTCAAGTCTTGGCTGTGCTCAGTAGAAATGGTATTGCCGGTGGTGCTGGTGCAGTGACTTGAAAACCAGACAGGAGAAACGTATCCTGGGGTTTACTCGGCACTAAGAGTGTCCGATCAATTGCTGCTTGGTCCTGAAGGGGAAGTGAGTAGCATCAAGACCTCCAGGCATTAATTTATAGAAAGCTGACGCAAAATTTGCTGCAGTGTCTCAATAGCAGCTTTTTATCTGAACAAAGTAGTGATGGAAACACTGGTAGAGATGGTCCTTTTTGTGGAGCAACCAGGGTGCCAGTGGCTGCCGTTCTGGCCTGGCTGCTGCTTGTGTGGGTTGTGTAAAGGACAGAGTTAAGGCCCTGGTTTTGCTGCAAGGTGGAGTGGCTGTCATGTCATGTCTGGTGCTGTCTTCTGCTAGACACTTTTGCTAATTTGGGACTATATTAATCACCAGGACTCTTTCTAATTGTTCTGTGCTTTTTCTGGCACCTTCCTTTCCCTCTGTATTTTACTGGTGTTCCTTTCCCCTTCCTGCTGTGTCCCACTCCTCACTCATTGCCTGGAGGGCAGGCAAAGCAAAAGACAGGTTCAGGCTGTGGTGGGACCAATGACATGTAGCCACATTAATGGGATGAGCAGGAACTGCAGGAGCTGGGTGTGGAGAGCAGCAGCCACAGACTTTCCCCAACAGGGACTCATTCTTCAAGGGCTTGGGTGCTGCTGGCTTTGTGATGCAGGTGGATTGGTTGCTACCTCTCCAAGACCTCCCAAGCCTTGAATCCTGGTGTTCACCTCTGTGGTTCACACCCACTGGTTGAATTCCTAATACCATGGACTTAAGAGAAACACCATGATGGCTGTTGGTTGCTTTTCTGTTTATTGAGAGTCTGGAGAAGATGAATTGTGATTTCAGTGGTCTGGGTGGTGGTGTTCCAAAGCCAGGCACAGGTAGAAATCAGCTCCTCATCCATCTTCTGGAGGTGTTTGGTTGCCTTCATGCCTGCTCAGGGGTCACTGCAAGCTCACAGCTGTGTCCAGAGCGGTGTGTCCCTGCAGAGCCTAGCTGAAGAGTGGTCTCCAGACAGCCAGGGAGAGGACGGGGGTAGATGGGATTCCTTTGTGCCTAAATCCAGTGTCTTCTGCTTCCAGAGCGCTCTGCGTTCATTTTGTGTGGATGGTGGCAGTTGTGGTCACTGATGGTGAGGGTCCAGTGGGGTAATGCCAGAGCTGTGGTTGGTAGTTTCTCTGTGTGTGTGTTTAAGCATGAATTTGTCTTGGCAGAGCACACACCCCTGTATCCCTCTGACACCTGCCTGATTGTCCTTTTTCTTTTTTTCAGTTTAGTCATCAAAGAGAAGACTTAAGAAAGGAAGAAAAGAAAATGAAATTCCAGCAATAAGAAATGAACAAAAGAATTGGAACTGAAGACCTTAAGTGCTTGCTTTTTGCTGTTGACCAGATTACTAGAACTCTCTGCATTGTCTATGCAGCATGGGGTTTTTATTATTTTTACCTAAAGAAGTCTCCTTTTGGAAACGATAAACACGTTTTTTAAAAGTCTGTTTTTTCTCAATATACCTTTAAAGGTTTTTAAATTGTTTCATATCTGGTCAAGTTGAGATTTTTAAGAACCTCATTTTTAATTTGTATGAAATATACACCTGATTTTTTCAAGTCAAACTGCAAGCATCTGTTAATAAAGGTCTTAAAGAGTTGCCTAGTGTGCTTGGTAGTTTTAAACCCACTTTTGGATGAGGGGGGTTAAGTAAGATGTTTGCTGTATTTCCTCAGCATACAGGCTGCTGAGGTAACACACACAAAAAAAATCAAGTTTAAAAAACCATTTAAGTAATTGAGCTCTGCTGCAGTGCATCGGGGGCGTGTCTGTCCCGTGTGTTCCCTGGAGCTCAGCTCTGTCCCTGCTGAAACAGGGTCGCAAAACGGAGGTGTTGTGAAGGTGCTTCCCAAACCAGCACCCCAGACTTGTCATGGGAGATGTGCAGAGCACAGCTGGTCTTGGCTTCTTAGAACACAGATGGGTGTGGAAGTGAAGTTGGGGGGAAAACCTGAAGAAATAAATTCCCAGTTGGGTCTGAAACCCATAGCAGCTTCCTGGGTCTGAACAGGTCTGGTTTAAGCCTGGGCTCAGCTCTGCCTCCTGCAGCAGCCTCTGACAATCAATATGCCAGCTGCTGTGGTGACACCACCCTGTCACCCTGCTGTCACATGGGTGAAGGAGCCTGGACATGTCACCTCTCAGCAAAAGCTTGGGTGAGCGTGGTGGAGCTGCTCTTAAATACCAGTTACAAATGACAGGTAACCAGTGCAATTGCCACAGAGGGCCACCTGGGGGATGGCCTGATTGCACAGCCAGGAAAGCTCTCAAAAGCTGCTAAGTGCTCTGTTTTCCCATGAGCAGCCTGGGGCTCTTGGGTTTCTAAGTCCCTCCTCTAGATACTTCCATCAGCTTTAGTGATCAGATTTCTTCATTCTTCAGGTCCCTGGGGAAAAATTGCTAGCTGTTCAAAGAAATTTTTAGTAATTTAATAAATTAGTGTATGCTAATCCTGACAGACTTGCTCCAGTGCTGCAGCATGCAGCAGATGTCACACCTGAAGCAGGGAGCCACAATAAAGCCACAGGTTTGCTGCCTTTCAGCTTGATGTAAGATCAGAAACGGTGTCCCCATCCTCCTGGGGACAGGTGACTGAGGGGGACCCTGCAGCTCCTTGGCTGTAGCAGGTTGGGGGTTTGCATCTTGCTCAGGCTACCACAGTGCTACTGTGTGTCTCCACAGCTTTCTGCGGTGGGAACACTGCAACCCCTGTGGCAACAGCTGCTCAGGCCATGGGCCTCATTTGCTGCCTTTGGGGGTCATAAAGCTTGTATTGGGGACCTTCCCTGAGCTGGCCTTTGGGTGGGAAGTAAGGGATGAGTACAAAAGGCTTAAGCAGTCTGCAATCACCAGGGTGGTGTTGCTAGTTTTGGCTTCTGTTTTGTTTTCATAACGGTTTAAAAGTGAAGCAGCATAACAGCTCACTTGGAAAATAGAGTTGTTTTCATGTGGGCTTAAAACCCCAACTTTGCACCCTTAGGCTTCAAACAGACCCACCTACTTGTGCCTGACCTGTGTGACCAGCATTCCTCCAGTGAGCTCTCCATGACAACATTAATAAAGGTTCCAGCTTTACTCAGTTTTAAATGCAGAGGCAGTTTCCAGCAAAGGCTGGTGTGTTAGTGGCCAGGGCCGCGAGCCACATGGAGTCAGTGTTGCTCTGTGCAGAAAAAGCTTTCCATGAAATTCCTCCAGTGTCCCAATAGCTTCCCCGGGGGCATCTTTTCTTAAAGCAACACTTTTCCAGGGTTTATTTTCCTGATACCTGCCTGGAAGTGGTGGAAAAGCCCTCCTATGGGGGTGGCTTCTGCAGCACCTTTGCTTTTGTGCAGCCCCTGGTGGTGACCCTGCAGTCAGAGCCTTAAAGCAATTGCAAAGATGTCATACTGCTTTAATGGGGTCAGGCTGTGTGGGGGGAGCATCCTACAGCAGAGCTGGGTGAGTGAGGTCCATCACACGCGGGAGTCCATGGTGTACATCTTGCTGGTGGCTGTTCGGCCTTGTGGCTGGGGAAGCCTCTGGGGTTGCCAGTGGCTGCTGGGGTCTGTTGGGAAAGAGTTGGACTTCTGTCACGGCCAACAATAGCAGAGGGGCTTGGGGGTACCATAGCATGGGGACATGCAGGAAAAATGAACCTGGACAATCAGTGCTGTGTTGTCAGCTTCTACCCAGGGGGACCAGTCATAAGGACTGGAGATGGTGTCTGGTGAGGCATCACCTGCCCCATGTCCCTGGTGGTGGCAGGTTTCTGCCAGCACATCCATGTGGCCACTGGCTGAGCCTTTGGCTAGTCGCATTAATACAGCTGCAGCATGGCCACTGCTTTGGGTAAACACCAACACACTTCAAGGTCCCGCAGATGTGGATGGAGCATTTTTGCATCCCCTCTAGTGTCCTTATGGGACATACAGGTTCCTCACTCACCCCAGTCCTGTCTCACATGACCGAGCCTCCCACACCAAGGGGCACAGGCCAGACATGAATGGGTTCCCCTTGATTTGGCTGGACCCTGTGATCTAGTCCTTTACCCCATGTATGTTGCTGCAGGGCAAAAAGCTACTTCAGGTGGGTGACAGGGCAGACTGACCTGTGCAGGCATAGAGGCAGCAGGTCAGCAGGACACATGCCATGAAGCAGCCCATCGAGCCAGCCATCCCCAGCCAGCATGACCACCCAAAGTCATAGTGGACTCCCAGGAATATATTGTGCGACACCAGCATGGCCCTCTCCACGTAGACATCCACTGCATACCACACAGAGCCCACAAGACCCAGGATGCCTAAGGAGGAATGGAACTGGTTAAGAAAGAGCCGTATGAACCCCCCCCCGCCTTGCTCCCCAAGATCCTTCTGAGGCATTGCCCCTAGTTCCCAGTATCCCTCCCACTTCCTGTGGGACACAGTCCATCTGCCCCCAGGCTCTCCCAGCCACGCACTCCCAATGCCAAGGATGACACCAGCCCCATAGCACATCTTCAGTTTGATACAAGGCTCTTCCTTGAGGAACTTGATGCAGTCGAGCCCAAGGAGCAACACAGTCAATGCCAGGCCAGCCAAGAGGTCTGCCGTGATCAGCAGGGTCCGTGTCACCACGATCTTCACTGGGGAAGGAAATAAAATACAAGAATGGGGACTGAGGAATGGTCAGAGTAACTGGTCTCCCTACTCCAGATTGCTACTTGTGTCCCTGCTAAAGTCACCCATGGCCATGTCCATAGGAGATGCCTACACTGGGGCCTGCCAACCCCATGCCCGCCATGAGGCAATCTGCTCACAAGGCTCATCAGAAACCTTGCAACAAGACTTAGTAAGCACATTGCTAGACCAACCAAACAGCTTAAGGTGCACCAATCAGCACCTGTGATGTGGTCACCTACTCAAGACCCTCTTGCACGGGCTTGGACAGATGATGATGCTGTCCAGACTGTTTTTCCCTCCAAATTGTGTAGCTGTTGTTTTGAATAGTAAATGTCAATGTACTGGTGAAAAATGCCAGAGCTGCCATGAGTCACAGCACCAGTGGTGTGCAACAGGACTTCTCCCTACAAGGCTTTTTCTTCCCAGCAGCACCACAGCTCTACTTAGTCCACACTGACTCTTCTCCACCACCCAAATCTGCATTGTCCCATGACATCACCCCATACAAGGGTTCTTCTCAGCAGGACCTGATGTGTCCTGTGCAGGCCAGGAGAAGTCTCCATGCCATGATCATCTCCATGAGCCTTGACCAGTGGGAATGGTCCTTGCTTCTGCATGCAACATCAACGGGATTGCAAATCCCACCATACAATGGGGGGCAGGATCTGTGCCTGGGCTCTACATGCCAAAACACTTGAGGTGTCACAGCTTCATGGTCTTTCCCCTGCTTGTTGATCCCATGGCAGATCTGGCTGAACCATGGGTTGCTGTACAGGTCATGCTGACGTGGCAGTAGACCAAGAGAAGCCCTGGGCCTGCATTGTCAACTGACGAAGGTCAGCTCTTTGCAATGAAAATCATCCTCTTGAAAACGGAAGAGGGAAAACTCTTAGCTGTGAACTTAAAAATGCCTCCAGGCCATACCAGCTTACCTGGATGGTCAGCCAAAATGGAATCGTACTGGTCACAGGTCCTGACCCCATCCTGCATGTTGGTGACACACTCCCTCCAAAGTCCCCGGCATTTATGACTTACCTGGAAGCAGGAGAAATACACTCAAGCAAAAAGCACCAAACCCCACCCCAGCTCCCCAGGGATATCCCAGTCCAGCAGGGCAGATATTCAACCTTGACCAGCCTTCATCATCACAGCTGGACATGTTCCAGTGACTCCCTACCCATACTTTGTTCTTGGTCTCCTCAGAGAAATGCTCCAGCATTTCTACATCTCTCTAATTCTCAAACTCATGCAGAAAGCAGGGGGTTTGTCTCACTGTGTCCCCTTTCCAAGCCCATGAAGACATAGTGCAACCTCGTGGATGTCAGGGCAGACACATTACTCCCAACTGCTACCCTTGAAGATGGTTGCTCTGCTCACCTCCAGGCTGTCATCAGCATTCACCATCCAGCAGTCAGTGCACGTGGCAAGGAGCAGGAAGAGGGTTGAGAGAAGAGCAAGAACAAATGCTGTCATCTGCAAGGCTGCACTCATGGGGTTACCTGCAAGGGCACAGAGACATCTGCCACCTCTGTTCTGGCCACTTCCCAAGTTCCCAGTCCACCAAAGTGCCACCTAGGCCAGGGTGTCCTCTAGATCCCCAGGAGTCATTTGGGCCCCTTCTCATGGTCCTCACTTCTTCCAAAATGCTCTAATACATGTAGCTAAGGTTGGGACATGCACATAGACATGGCCTTCAGGGATAAATTATTTGGGCAGAGGAGATACACCCACATCAACTTGCCCTCTAGCAGTCCTCTCTTCCAAATAAACCATCTGAAGTTGGTAACAATTTGCACTTGCCTTTTAGGAATCAAGAGCTGGTGCTAAACAACTACTGTTGTCAAAACCTGTGATCTGAGCCTGTGTCTCCTGATCTCCCATATCTTCTTGAGGCCTCCATCCCTGCAGCCATGTGATTCAGTGGAAAGATCACCTGGCTTTTCTTGCCTTGTTTTTTTTTTTTTTTTTTTTTTCTTTCCTCCTAGAAAAGCAATGAAGTGTTGAAACATCCAGGTTGCAGCACAACCATGTGTCCCATGGAGGTGTCCTAATCTCAGGTGTCAAGCCCAAAGAAAACATTTCCCATTATAGAGGTTGATGAGGCTGCTGGGATTTGATGTGCATGTCCACAGTGCTGCAGAGGTTTTCCAAAGACCTGAAGGGATGCAACCATCTGGTTTCCATCCTTGCCAGCAATGAAGGACTTTGCAGAGAGGGGAGCTGTGCCCAAGGTACAGGGCAGAGGGCATCAAATCTCCAAAGCCTGGACATGAATCTCACTTTGCTGTGGTATGCAACCTGGATATTAAATATTTTAGCACCTGAAGTTGCAACCCCTGTGACAACCCTTTGGGCAGTGTTCCCATAACTGTATAGGCCTCTGAGCCATGTGGGCTAATTATCATAGAGTGATGACTCTTTATCATCCTTGGGTTTGTGACCCTCAGACAGATGCTGCCCACCCTGTAATGGCACAGGCTTTCTTGTGGGGCAGAGGTGAGAAGGAGGGTCATGGTCCTCACAACCCATGTGCAACATCACGCAGCACACCCCCTCTTGGGACTCTGCCCGGAGCAGAGCTACCACTCACACTGTCCCTTGGAGCATTTCCATAAGCTTCACTCTAAGAGTGCATTTTATTATCAGGCAACCACTTAGACCCAAATATACAATATGTTTTTAATTTCCCAGGCTCCCTTCTGAATTAACTTTCTAGAACCTTGGGTTTTTTTCAGGAGACTCTGGCTGTTCTGGAACCTTTAAAGAAATTCTGGTTAGACATTTGAGTTATATGAGCAATTAAAGAAAAAAAAAAAAAAGAAAGAAAGAAAATAAATAAATGCTTAATCCTGGAGAAAAAAATAGCTATAAACCCTGACAGCACTAAAAAAGGTCTCAGGGGGGGAGCGTTACCTTCACCACAGTCTCATCCTTGCTGGGTTGGGATGATGGCAAAAGCTCTTTGTCACCGATGACTT
>JANIJG010012067.1:48839-66376 GCA_024611175.1 Megaceryle torquata | reverse complement strand
CTGCCTGTGCAGACAGCGCTGAGCTGAAAAGTAAAATCACTGAACAGAACTGTTCTGTTCTCACTCAATCCAGGACACCAAAGGGTAACACCTTCCTTTGGGACAAGTCTAGAGGAGCTCTAGAAAATCCCAGTGTATACCTTATTCAGCTGTAATGTGAGAGGCCTGAGTTTCATGACCTAACTACCACGTAGTAGCAGTCCTGCGACACTTCTCTGTGGCCCAGGAGCCCTCCTCCAAAAAGTCCCGAATTCTTTCAAAAGAGGTGCAGTCTCAAAAGGAGCACAGAGCTCCTCCACGGGAGCTGAGTGTATCACTGCCTCCACACCAGGCATCTTGCTGGTTCCCAGTGCAGGGACAGGACCTCAGTGGGAAACAAGCATTGCCTGCCCCACCAAAGGAAGGTGGCAGACTTGCAGTTCCTTGGTTTTCCTCTCTGAAACACAAGTTTGAAGGGCACTTTGCAACCACAGGGATAGAGAGCATTCTCCCAGCGGGTGAGAGATGCCAGTTGGGCTCTCTGGGCAGGTGAGTCAAGCACTCAGGCTGACCCACTTCCAGTCCAAACGATCCATGCCTGACATGCCACGGGGACAGGCACACCAGTGCCTGTTAGGAAAGACAGCATCAGCAGGAACCTTAAGGAAGCAGTCTGAAATGGGAATGCCCATCTCCAAATAGCACTTACCTCTCTAAGAAGGTGAGACCTCAGAAAATCCCTTTCCTCCCTCATTTCCAGTTCCCTTGCTCACTGTACGGGCAGCTCAGGATGTTGCCCATATAGCATCCTTGGAGCACACCTCAGGGACTTGGCCCTTTGAAGTTCAGGTTTTGTGGCAGTGCCAGCGAAGGCCAAACTTTCAGAAACCAATCCAAGTCACAGAGCTCGATTCTCAAACCACTGAATGCTGAAAAAGGTCAATTTTGAAAGGAAGGCAAACCTGGGTCCACAGCTTCCACCAGCAACAGCATTAGGTTCCCCTTTCTGATATGTGTATTTAATTCAAACTGACAAGCTTTAGATAAAATTGCAGGGGGACATCACAACATTTGTGACAGTTTGGGATGGCTTGTAAATCATCTACCAACTATAATTGGAATATAATACGAGTCATTGTAATGCTGTATGAAGACGGCGCACGTCGCTATCTTTCAACTACCATATGTTCAGCTGGGTTTATGTATTTGTTATCCAATCCTTACATAAGCTGTTGATGAAATTATCATCACAGGACAAGAACACTTGTAGCACGGTTGAGTTGATCAAAGTACAGTAACGAAGAAATGAAGGAGCTTTCTGCTGAGGTGGGACTGGCTGCTCGCCCTCCAAAGCCGCAGTTGCGGGAGGAGGGAAGGTACAGACCTGGAGCCAGCTGCACAACAGCCATCGCTTCGGGAAAGACGGGGAATGCACAAATCTGGGGCTTGGGCGACGTACAAGAGGGCGAACTAAATAACTGCACTTTCTCCGATGCGGTGGCGAGGGAAGGGTTGGGGAGGGGGCTGAGGGAAAGCTCGGGGAGGGAGCTGCTTTAGCGGGTTTAGGTCGTAAGATGTTACACAGGCAGCCGCACGCCTGACACTGCAGCGGGCGAGCCGGGACAGGCCAGGCTGGCCGGACCGGGGGCCGCGCCGCCCGCAGCCAAGCGCATCCCCGGAGGCTGAACCATCCCCCTCCCCACCGCTCCCCCCGCGCCCGCCGGGGAAGCAGCGCCTGCCCCGGGGCGCTGGCCCCCACCCGGGAAAAACAGCGGGACAGCACCCGGGCCGCTTGCCACGGTACGGCTGCAGCCCGAGGCTGCTCCAGCAGCTGTGATAGAGCCGAACTGGGCCGGACCGGGCCGTGCCGCAGCCCCCGGCTCCGGTGCTACCAGTACCAGCCTCCGAAGGCCATGTGCCGTGTACTCCGGGCACAGACTCCACCTTCCCCGGCTCCCGCCCGCCCCCACGCATCCAGGAAGGGAAAAAGAGGAGGAGGAGGGAAGGGGGTGAAAGGGGAGGAAAAAAAAAAAAAAAAAAAAAGAGAGAGAGAGAGAGAGGTTGAAAGGAGGGAGCTCGCCGAGACCCACCCTTCTCCCTCCTCCTCCTTCGGGCTGCTGGCCGGGCTTTTGTTTTCCTCCGGCTCCCCGTTTCCCACACGTGATTGCCGTGTTATTGCACAGGGCGCTCGGCAGCACCTATAAATACGGAGCGGGCGGGCGGCGGGGGCCCGGGGCAGCGCGGCGCGGCGCGGGCAAGGGGAGAGCACCCCCGCGCCACCTCCATGCACCCCGGCGGGCCGACGGCACCCATGCCCCGCCGCCCGCCCGCTTAACAGCCAGGCAGCGAGAGGCAGCGCCCGGCCGGCGGAGAGGGGAGGGGAGCGGAGGGGAGGGGGGGGAGCCGGCCGACAATGGCGGCGGCCGCCACCGCCGCCAGCCCCGGCAGTCCCGCCGCCGGTCCCCTGCCGCCGCCGGAGCCCTGCCCCAGGAAGGGGCCGCCGCCGGGGCCGCCGCAGCTGCCACCGGCGCGCACCGACCCCCGCCGCAGGCAGGCCGCGCTCTCCTTCCTCACCAGCATCTCCCTCGACGGGCGGCCCCCGCCGCCGGGCAACGACGGCCCCGCCGCCAGGCCCCGCCAGGCCCCGCCGCCGCCGCCGCCTCCGCGGCTGGGCAGCCCCCCGGCGGCGTCCGTCGAGCCTCCCCGGGCCCAGGAGGAGGAAGAAGAGGAGGAGGAGGAGGAGGACGCCTTCACCGCAGTGCAGGTGCCGGCCGCCGCCTTCCTGGGCGCCGCGGCGGCGGGTAGCCGCGGACGCCTCAACTCCTTCACGGCCGGTGTGCTGCCGGCGCCCTTCGGCCGCACCAGCCCCCAGGGCCCCGCCAGCGGCGGCGGAGAGCTGGGGCAGCCCGGCCCCGCCGCCGCCTTCGAGCTGCAGCGGTCCCGGTAAGCCGCGCCGCGGGCATGACGGATGCGCTGGATGCGCGGGCGTCGGGCTCGCCCCCCGGGAAGGGCGGGCGCGGCAGCCGGGCGGCGGGGTCAGCCGCGGGGAGGGAGGCCCGTTAGCCGCGGATTGGGAGCCTCCCTCCGCGGAGCCGGGCGGGCTCTCGCCCGGCCGCCGCCCGGGGCGTGGGGGGGGGGGGAAGCAGCGGCGGGGCCGTGCGACCGCGGAGGAACCGGGCTGCCGGGGTGGCCGAGCCTGCCGGGCGGCAGCGGTCCGTCGGCCGGTGCCAGCCGGGCGCGAGTGGCTGAAAGTTTCGCTGCCGCTCATCCATGCAGGCAGCCGGCCCTTAGCGCAGCCGAGCAGTGCTCCGGGAGCAGTTGTCACCCCTTTCTCGTGTCTGGTGGCCGGCTCAGCCCGCCCTGCGGCCAGCCTTCTAGGCAACAGGCTGGGGACCGGCCCGGAGCCAGGGGCACTGTAGCCAGATCTGTAGCCCGCAAAGGGGAAGGAAATCTTTGCATCGATGTCCAGGGATGGCGGTGTAAGCGCAGGGTGCGGGCAGCCTCTCGCTACCTCCCTCAACAAGCTCTTTATCTACGAGCACTTCGTGTTCCTCTGGGTTGTTCTTTGCCGCCGGCTACTCTTGTTTTTTAATAAGCTCATCTCAAAAGAGCAGCCTCACCTGCTTGAAAAGCTGAGACTTTTGGCTAAGAAGGTGCAATCATGTAAAAACGCCTGTGCACATGCATATGGATTAATTGCTCCACGGGTACAAAATCATCTTCTTTCACTTCTTCAGTACAACATATTAATACGTACGGTCACGTTCTGTGATTCTGTGATTCTGTGATACTCGGCTATCAAAGGCCGGGGGGAGCTGGGAGAATAGCCCAGGGAAGGAGCTGAAGGAAACGACTGCTTCTCCCCAGGCCCACATTGGTTGCCACTCCCACATTCCCCATTAGCCACACTCCCTTCTTGTTTCTCCCTTGGACAAATAGGTAGACTTTGAGTCACATGTCATTGCAAGGGTTTATAAGGGTAATTGAGCATAGATCACTGTAGAAAAACCCCTTTCAAACCCAACCAGCTTGGAGAAATTGGAGATATTCCAGGAGAAAATTGCCTTTGCTGTGTGCCCCATCGTGGGTTGGGTTTTTTCCATCCATCTGGATTGTGTTGGTGGCTTTTTTGAGCCCATTTTCAGGTGCTGTGCTAGGAACCCCACCTTCCTGAGTAAAATTCCTGCTGGTGGGTTTCCACCTTTCTTCTCCCGGTTACGTGTCTCTCAAAACATTTCCAGCAGTGACAACCCTCTAACTGCACCAAGTCACCAACACAGCAGTGTCACACAGGCGCGCTTGTGCATTTAGTGGCATGGTTCTGCACGCTGCTGCCTGTGGCCTTGTGAGTGACCCACACACCCTGGTTCGGGAATTCTTTTCTATTTTTGAACCTTTTACTTGGTGATAATGCACTTGGCAGTACCCTCTTAGTGTTCAGGAGGCTGGATTCTCCTTGGCCTCCTGGTGAGTTTATTGTTCACGCAGGTTTGTTCGTGCAGGACTCCTGTGCTACCTTTCTGGATTCCCAAGGATCCTCTTCGTTTTTCCTTGCTTGCACACTTGGATCCTGTGCTCAGTTCTGGGAAGGATGCTCAGATCTCACCTGTATCACTTCTTCCCTCAGCCCTTCCTCTTCCCATCATTGTTTTCCCTTGTAGCTGTTTGCCACTCTCTGATTTTTTCCTTCTACAAGCACTGCTGCTATATATTTATTTTTTTTCGTCTTCTGCTACATGAGAACAGTGGGGAGTTTAAGAGGGAAAGGTAATTACTGGTTTGGTTTAAAACCTGAAAATCCAGCATCAAGGTAGATCCCCTGTGCTGAATGGATAGCCCAAGTCAATGGCGAGGGAAATCACCTAATGAAACTTCGTCAGGGTGCCCTCCAGCCCTATATCAGCCTTCCTTTGTGCTGTGTATTTTCTCGTGCTGCAAGATATAAGGGAAGTGCTGGTTTTCTCGTACTCTTTTGTTTCCTTGAGAGTCAAATTCATCTGTGGTGGAGACCTTGCATCACTCCAGTGACAAGTGTGAGGCTCTCAGTTGTACCACTTGCTTACAGCTGGCACTGGTCAGGAGAGGGCTGGTATGCCCCTGGCTTTGCTGGCTGCTGTGGGACAGACTCTGGCCTGCCTTCCCTAGGTTTGTTTCTGTTCTGGAAAAGGTATGTATTTTTAAGCAGCTGGAAGGGACAGCTGCAGACCACAGAGGTTGTATCGAGCGTTTGCTCCTCATTATCTCACTGAAAAGATGTGGCAGGGGCTCCAAATGCTGGGTTCGCTCTCGGCTGCACAGAAGATAAGTTGTAGGCGTGCACAGAGCTGGCACGAGCCCCAGGATGGAGGGATCGAGCAGATCCTTCTGTGGCTCTCTTAATGGAGAGGAGGGAGCCAAATGGCCAGCACATGGCCTGCCCTTCTCTGTACGATGGGGCAGGAATCACAGCAACTGCCCAGGGATAGGCATTAGCTCACCTGGAGGAGGATGCAGAGCACCAGAGGTAAATCAGAGATATTTTTTGGGTAGTTGGTGTGTGCATCTGCTTTCTCCTCCCACCCTTCCGCTCTCCTTGCAGCGGGCTTGAAATCGAGTTTGATGTCGCGTTCGACACGACTAGTCCTCTGTGCTGGGACACGTGAGGTGTTGTGGCATGAAAGCATTTTCTCTTACAGTATCTGGCAAGACAGGCTGCCTTATGTTGTTGTTTTTACTTAGTTTTCAGAAACCATTGTGAACATACAGTCAGAGTTTCCTGGCTTTTTTGTGTTTTGTTTGTGTTAGCCGTTTGTGTAATTGCCCGCTAGTTTATATTTAACAAGGTTATCATTAATGTGGTTTGGTTTTGTGTTCTATGTATATTCACACGAAACAAACGATACAAAAAGAATGTGGAGCTTGTAGGTGTTCAGAGGCTAGTGTGTAATGACACGGTTACGGGATAAAAACTCACTTGTTCAGAAGTCACCTTGTTGATGCCAAAGGTTCCTATCTCGTGCAGAAGGAATTTCTCAGTTCTGTGGCTAAGAACATGAGGCTACTGGAAACCAGGGCCAGGTTCTGCCAGGTTTGCTTCATGTCAGATTATAACTCGTGTTAATAGCTGCATGCTAAATCAGCTCTGCGGAACAAGATTTCAGCAGCGCCTGTTTAAAATCATTTCAGATTCTGGAGGTTCAGTGATAGTCCCAGGTACTTGGTTTTATGTACAGCTGGAATTCTTGTTGCCATAGTTTTCTCTGGGGAAAACTATCGCTGTTTCCATACCTCAGGTTTCCTTTTCTGCATAAGGCCTTTTCCAGGGGGCTGGGTGGTTAGAAATGAACATGTGGGGTTTTTTTTGTTGTTGCTTTTTGCTTTGTTTTGTTTTCTCTCTCTTTTTATTTTGCTAAGGAAGCGAATCGGTGATTGGATTTGGAGTTTAAACATCACTTACAGTTGCATTTGTCTGTGTCGCTGTGTCAGACTTGAAGGCAGATGGGCAGGAGAATTCCTTCTGGGAGCAGCTGGTGCTGGGAAGGAAGCAGAGAGGACTATCTGCTGAGTAATTGCTGGGGGGAAGGTTTGCTCAAAGGAACACTGAAGTTATTGTGGTCCAAATAGATTTATGTTCAGAATTTATTGACCTAGAAGACCAGTCTAATTTCCTGAGTATTTCTAAAACTAATTTATGATTAATAAGTGCAGATTCAGTTTTGTTTCTACCCATTAGAAAATACAGAGCTGCGCACGGCCTCAGTGTTCCTCTCCTGGGGAGGTGCGGTGAAGGGGGATGCTGGAATGGGTGACTTGCCTGGCTTTCGTAGGGCTCACAAAGTGCAATGGGTTGTTAATGCTGGAGGAAGCCTCCAGGATGCTGTTGAGGAGCTGAATCCCACTGCTGAGTTTTGTGGCCAAGGGCTGAGAGATCAGAGACCAGTCCTCTGCTGCCTCGGCCGGGTGGGCAGTGCAGACTCAGTCTACCACAGAAGATGCCTCCAAACTGAACATGCTGGTGACAAAAGAGTCTCTCAGAAACAATTCTCTTACAGGCAGAGTCCTCAATGAGGAGCTAAACAAAGAGCTGGGAGCACCATCCACCCTGCGGGGTCATCCTGGCGTCGGGAGTTGGCTTGAGAGCTCTGGAAGCACATCAGACCTTTTGTGTGTGAGGGAGACTGCCGTTCT
Source organism: Megaceryle torquata (assembly GCA_024611175.1). Taxonomy (NCBI): domain Eukaryota; kingdom Metazoa; phylum Chordata; class Aves; order Coraciiformes; family Cerylidae; genus Megaceryle; species Megaceryle torquata. The sequence continues at coordinate 59,230 of JANIJG010012067.1, read as the reverse complement.
CTGAACCTAAAGCCCTTCAGGCAGCCCAAGGCTCAGTGTTGTATACAAGAATAGCGTGAAAGCAACAATTTAATGGTCGGAGAAGTGAATGGGAAGTGCACACGCTGAACAAAGTCTTTTCATAGGTGTGTGACCTTGGATACCACTGATGGTTGCTGTCTCTAAATGAGGGGATGCCTACTGACTTCAGCCATCACTTCAGGAGGCTAAATGGCCTTCTTGTGCCACACTGAAAAAGGGATGTTCAACAACAGGGTTAAGACTCAGGTAACAAGGGCTGTTTCTCTGGTAGCACGAGCACGCTGCTGCATCTCTTGGGGCAGGTCCCTCACGGTGTATTTTCAGTGCTACAGGCCCTGCATAAGTCGATTGCTTCCCAGGAAAGGACCTGCAGTCCCCATGCACGCAGTTTGCAGGCTCCTCCAGGAGTCCTGTGAGGATCACTGAGTGCACCCATGTCCTTTAGCATGAGCGTGCTGAGAGGCTGGGTCCTCACGGTTGCTTTGAGCTGTGCAGGAGCGGTCACTGACTGTGGGATGGGCTTTCTGAGCTGAGCATGGCCAGCCCCACACCCCCCCTGACCAGCATCCCTCCCCGTTGGCCTCTGCTGGTCTTTTCCTGTGTTCAGAGCACAGGTTTGAGCCTCTCTCTGCTGCTTCCTTGAAACTCGTGGAAATGTAGTCATCCTCTTGATGTTAGTTGAAGCTGGCCAATAGTTCAGAAGTCACTGCAGTGCAGAGAGAGATGGACAGCACAGATGCATCAGTTTTCTTCACTTAATACACAAAGTTTATGAAAAGAAAAGTCCCCCAGAAGTTTGTAGTGGCTTAAGTTGAGCTTTTGTTATACTACTTAGCCAGCATTTCTGGCAGATAAAAAGGTAGTGCTCATCAGACATGGATAAAAACCCTTTGCTGTCAATTCTGAAGAGGAACTGGGACAGAATGGGGCATTCATTGCTGCTAGGGGGTTAGCCACCTTCACAGAGGGCCGGATGCAGAGAGGGGCCTTTGCTGAAGCTTCAGGACTCGGCACGTTTCGGAGTGAGATGACCGAGAGGTACCACGTGAGAAGTCACGTTTGCGTTGGCTGCCTTCGCTGGCTGCCAGTTCAAAGCTTTCTGAGACCAGCCCAGCCTCAGGAAGTCCTGTGGTTTTATTGCTCAGGTGCTTAGTTGATACGTGGTGGCCCCTCATGAGCCATCAGGAGGGTGAAGGAGTGGGACATTTCAGCAGGTTTGTCGATGTGCTCAGTGCCTTTCCATTACTCAGTTTTTCTTTCCACCCTGAACCAGTAAAGCTCCTGTGCAGGCAGCCAGACCAGCCCTTTACGTTAGGAGCCTGCTGCACAGCTTGCTGCTGCACAGTACTGCTGCGAGCATCTTGAAATGATGAAGATCAGTAGCAACCACGTGAGTCACCAGCCCTCCAGACCATCACAAAAGCATAGTTTGATGGTAGATAGATAGGATAATGACAGATCAGAGTTTGCTGACAGCTTTTGGATAGGAAGGATGCTTTCATCTGTAATTATTGTGACTTGGAGAACTCTTCTGCTGGAGGATATAGCTTAGCCTGGAACCATTCAAAACAGCTAAAACACAAATCTGAGATTCCCAGGTGATCTGAAAGGAAAAAAAGCCCCAACCCTCTAGTAATTTTATGGCTTCCTTATTTCAAAGTAGTCACTATCAGGTGGGCTGTCCGGAGGCTCTGTAGAGCAGTGAGTGTGACAGGAGGTAAAGACAAGAAGTAGAACCAAGTCATGATTTTTTAATGCTATTTTTATTTTTTTTCCCCTCCCTCTGATTCCAGCTGCTCATGGTCTGTAAGGCAAGATTGCCATTCCACAAACGTAAAGGCTCATCTCATCATTTACCCTGAAAACGTTTGGTTTTACACCCTGGGACTTCTATACATGGAAACTTCAGTAGACTCCAACTTAACCCCTATTAAATATGGGAAATCAGGTTCTATTTGAGCCATACAAATACCCAGTAATGTCACCTCTGGACGTTTGCTAATACCTCCAAGGATGCAGTCAGTCCTTTCTGACAAGCACTCACTTCTATGCCCAGAACTGCTATCGGGGCTGTCATGAGATACAAGGCTTAGCAAGACAGCAGGTGCTACAAGACACAGAGCTGGCTCTTTTCATAACCCAACTCAAAAACCACCCCTGCCAGTTCGCTGTAAGAAGTATGATTCCTAGAAAATGGAAATGACATAATTTGGCATATGGAGAGTATCTATCAGCCGACCTGTGGTTTGCAAGGCACACACTGAGAAACTTAAGGAATGGTATTTTGATTTCATAAGAAGGGCTTAGCAGGAGTTTTATTTGCTGCAAGGGTAGGGTAAGGAGCTTGGCAAATCAGTTAAGAGACGAAAATTTCACCAGTGGTTGGAGGAAACACGACGTGCCAGTGGGAACTTTTCAGGTTTGCTGTTCAGGCTGCAATATGCAGATTTGGAGGAGTAATTATTTAAGGTTCCTTCACAGGGGCTACCGTGTAGCAGCTGCTTTCCTGTCACAAATGCTAAACTGTTTTCTGTCCTCATCATGAAATTCAAAGTCAACACTGCTTTTAGCAGCTACGTCCAGAGTAAGGGAGGTTTTCTACTGTGGAAAATTTAGAAGGGAATGAAAAGTGAAGCAAAGGCTGCCTTCCTTTCTAATGTTTTTGGGTTTTTTTTAATACAAGCCTTTCAGCCTATATATGAATATAACAGACAAGCACATGCTCTTAGCAAGCAGTGGTGTTTTCCTCCGTGTCGTTATAGATTAGGCCAGCAATGTGTTAGTTTGAGGAGAAAAAAAGGTTCAGTTGCCACAACTGAAACATGTTTTCCCTTGTTTGTCTTGGAATGCAGAGGAAGGTTCGTCCTTTCTGACCCAGGATCCTGTAAAGCCCGAACTGTGCGCTTACAGATGTATAAAATTACTCAGTTAAATCAAGGAGCAGTGTCTAAAGTTAGGCTAGTAAGTAAATCGTGGCAGTATCAGGGATTTTACTGTATAATATTGGTGGCATTAAAAAATAGAAGGCTAGTTAACTTTATTTATAATAATTTTTCAGACAACAATGGGTTGCATTTTGTTACTCCTACAGGTAATCATATTATCAAGGTAAATATGATTAGGTTTTCAAATCTACGTGCTGTCAAGGCTAATCAGAGATAGGCACATCAATTTATGGGTAAAAGCATTCAAAAGAAGCATATATTTTCCTACAAAAGAAAAAAAATTCCCTTGTTTTTGTTTAGCAGGAAAATTCTGTAAGGTGTCATTAAGCTGGAACAGAGCTGCAGTGAAGAGAGATGAAGCTCTTTGGTTTGCTTTTCCCTTTCTCTGGGCTTTGGGCAGGGTGTTGAGCACCAAGAAGTCAGTAGTGCCACCTGGTTTGCAGCCTGCTTGCAGGTAACTGCTCTTTTTCATCTCTCCACGTGCTGCCTGCTGTGTGTGGCCTGGCCCGTGACCATGCAGGACAGAGCTGCACAGATTTTTTGTGTGCATGCAAGGGACTGAGAAGTGCTGGTGCCAGTGCAGCCTCAGCACGTACCAACTCCTAGGTGCTGTTGCTGTCCTTGGAGTTGAGCTTGTGCCTTCTGCAGTGTGGGGAGGCTGGAAATGGGGCCCTCTCTGTGGGGCATCGTTTCCCATTTCAGGATGGAAAAAGATCCACTGCAGGTACGGGGTCAGCAACTCCCAATAAGGAAGGTGGATGGGGAAGCATGTGGGAGGATCCAGTATTCCCAGGAGTATTGTTTCTGATGGGTCTGCCATGGGTGGAAGTGCAGGGGCAAGTCCCAGCCCTCCACCATGGCTGGTTCACCCAGAGGTTAATAAACCAGAAGGGAAGAGCAGGAGGTGAGAGCCCCCGAGCTGACCCGTCTCCCCGTCCAACAGGAGGTGTGCATGCTGGCACGGTGGCATGGACTAATTTCACTGTGTGAAAGGGTCAGATGCTGTTAGCACTGCTTTTTGCAGAGATAACGCCCAGTGCTGGAGCAGCCTGTTGCCCACTGTGGCTGTAGGAAGCGGACTGTAACCCCGCCACGTTGGTGTGCCCCTCGCGGGTGCAAGCAGCACAGCTTCGCCAAGCCTACTTGAGAGGGAGAGTTGCTGAATTTAGGTTCCTGGGTACATGGTGCTGGAGGAGGAGAGAACAGAACCTCACTGCCCCAAGGACCTAGGATGCCTTCAGCATGCGGGGAAGACTGTTGTGTCACCCAGAAGGACATCTGGTTTCATCCAAGACCCCCAGCACATGTAGGGATGGAGAAAGGGAAACCAGAAGGTGGATGTCACATAAGGTCCTTTGCCTTCAGGCCTTCTTGGATGACATACATACATTTGTGCATACACAAACACAGGCCTTGCCTGGAGTTCAGGAAGCTCGTGTTGTTGACACTGGCGTGTGCTAGGGACATGCACATCCCACCCCACTGGACTCAGTCTCTCTGAAGGATGGAACATAAAGCAGAAAATAAATGTCAGCTACGGTCCGAAATGTGTCTTGAAAACATCTTACTCGTTTGGGTTTTTTATTACTCTCCAACTTTCCCTCTGTTGTCTGCCATACCCCTCTACAGACAAAGCTTTGGTTTTCCCATTGCTCTGCATTTGCCTTAGCACCTACAGATCCAAGAGCAAAGGACATTAATTTCCTCCTCCTTCAGTCGAGGCTGCAATCAGCTACACCCGGGCAAATGTGGGATGACAGAAGGATTGCCCGTGTGCCTGTGGGGTGTGGTGGACTTGCACAGCAGGGAGTGAACTCCTTAGAATCACAGAATAATGGTGGGGGTTGGAAGGGACCTCTGGAGATCATCAAGTCCAGCCCCCCTGCCAGAGCAGGACCATAGAATCCAGGGCAGATTATACAGGAACACATCCAGGCGGGGTTTGAAAGTCTCCAGAGAAGGAGACTCCACAACCTCTCTGGGCAGCCTGGGCCAGGCTCTGTAACCCTCCCAGGAAAGAAGTTCCTCCTCATGCTGAGGTGGAACCTCCTGTGCTCAAGCTTGAATCCATTGCCCCTTGTCCTGTTGCAGGGCACAAGTGAAGAGAGGTTGTCCCTGCCTTCTTAACACCCAGCCCTCATGTATTTATAGACATTCATCATTCATCAGCTCCCCTCTGAGGCTTCTCCTCTCCAGACTAAAGAGCCCCAGGTCTCTCAGCCTTTCCTCGTAAGGCAGCTGTTCCAGCCCCTTCAACATCCTTGTAGCCTCTGTTGGACTCTCTCCGGTAGCTCTCTGTCCCTCTTGAACTGGGGAGCTCTGATCTGGACACAGCAGTCGAGGTGAGGTCTCACTAGGTCAGAGTAGAAACCTTGTCCTTTTTGGTTGACAGCTGGGTGAAAACGAAGTGTCCACCCTGATACCTGTGACATGGGCACGTATCAGGCTTGGTAGCTACAAACAAACTTCGTAGTTCTCCAGATTTGCAATTAAATCATTTCTGACTGTAAAACAGAGGTGGGGTTGGGGTAATAGGAAGAGAGGAAAGACAGCTTTCTGATGCTACAGTGCAAAGTTGCTCGGGCAGGAGGGAGGTGCAGGTGCTGCAGCAGGTTATGTAAGGAGGCGTGGAGAGCTCACCTGCTGCTGTTCATAGTCCTGGAAGCACGGCCTTTAAAACACAAAAGGTGCAATAACTTTTTCAGAAATGGACTTTACATAACCTCCCATCTTCCACCCATTGCAGATCTTAGGAGCCTCCTTCATTTTACAAGGCTATTTTCTTAATTAAAGCAGCGCCGATTTTGAATTGGTGGTATTTACTGTTTTGTAGAATGCCATCTTTTGGCATTACCTAACCCAGAAGAAGTAGCAGCTAAGAGGGGATTGCTTAAAAAAGGCAGAATTATTTACAGCAGAACACAAAGTGCCACTGTCAAGCACCCCCACCGTGACCTTTGAGATTGATTTGTAAAATCCGTATTTTTCCGTGTGCATGACTCGCATCAAGATAAAATACTTTCCTGTTTTAGAAAACACTCCAGGTACAGCAGAACTCTCGAGCAGCCTCGCGTGTCTGCACACGTTTGTTTGAAGGAACAGACTTCATTGGCCAAGGAGCTTTTTGCTTCTGTTTGTTTTAAAGAGATTATTATAAATCCTAGTTTCTTGTTTGTTCATTAGTTTCCTAACTGATGTAAGGCTATTCGAGTCAAAGGCAGTGCTAGGATCTAGCAGGGAGCAGAGTTTGAGCAAATGCTTTTAAAACTAAAAAAAAACAAACAAAAAGAGGTAATTGCTATGAATTTGTCAGCCCTCTGAAATAGATGCTTTCAAAGTAGTATTTTCTGTTGCCATCCTCATGCTTCTGTGTGAAGATTGAATAGATGATGTGAACAGAGATGCGTGTTTTCGCACAGTGAGTTTGTGAGCTTGCAAGCTTCTTTCCTTCTGCTGGAAGGATGGGGCCTTCCCTTAGGAAGGATGGAGGGGGAGTGAAGAGGCTGGACTGAGAAAGCCCTCGTGAGCCACTCTGTGCTTGCAAAGGTCAAGGTATCTGAAAATGAACGGGCTCTGAATGAATTGCAGGGTTGCTCAGGTACAGATGAGAACAGGATTAGGCCTGTCGAGCAATTGCATATCTCAGATATTCTACTGGATAAATGAATGTGATGCCAACAGCCGAGGGTGGCATGGTCGTCTGTGTGACTGGCAGTTGTCTTGCAATTGCTGCAGTTCTCTTTTTTATACGATCCACAAGAATATTTCAACATGGCATTTGCCTTTTTTGTGTGGGGGGTTTGTTTGGTTTTTTTTTTCCGTGTGATTGACATATGTTTGTTAGATGAAACGCAGCTTTTGAGAGGCTTTTGACCCTCACATCCACTTTTCCAGGGTGTGGGGTTATGGTAATGAAGACTTGACTTCACTTCTCCAGTGTTTGTTCTGAAGGAGAGAACTGTCTTGTATTATTCCAGCTAAAGAAAGTAGAGCAGTTGAGCAATTCAAGCTGGAATTTTTTGAAGGAGCCTCTGAACCCTGAAATTTCAGGAACTCTCTGAACTCCTTTGAAAATCTCACTTGGAAAAAGCAGCATGTGCTTGTCCTTTACATGTTTTCACAAATTTGGTTTACCATGCTGTCCAGACCTGCTCCCATTTGTACACTTGTCCTCCATGGCAGGTTTTTGGGGATTGGATGGTGTTGATGTGGGCTGTAATTACGGTTGAAGTTGACAGCACACCTCTGGTTTCATCAGTGGGTCAGAGAGCTTGCATTGTGCTGACACATTAATAGAAATGGACAAAAATGCTCTTCATAAATCTTGAAAGGTAGGCACAGCACTACTGGCCCTCTGCATCTTAGCCCGTGGAGGGGTGTGGGCCGTAAGAAGCAGAAAACTGAGGGGCACTTTGTGTTTTTCTACTGCAGTGTGATTGTAATTTATCGGTTGCTTTTCAATATGTTGTTTTCACAAACTCAGAATGAGAGCAAAATTAGAATAAAATAGGACATCTCAAAGGCTTGGTCAGCTCCACACACGCCGTGCCCATGCCGTGCTGTGGGGTGATGGTCAGTCCCACCGGGACACACTCATCCTTATTTTCACAAGCTGTTTAAACATCTCATGTGCTGAAACAAAAGTAAACGAGAACCAGCAGCACTATAAATTATTTAAACCCAGAGTCTTGGCGAGACAATTTGGCCTTCTCCATCCAGAAGGCCCGTGTCTGTGCCAACAAGCAGCGTGGCCCAGGGGGATTGGGTTGGTAGAGCCAGGAGCTTGGTGCTGAGGACCAGATGTCCATGCTGTAGACACTGAGACCAGCTTTAGCATGGACCTGTGGACTGGACACCCATCAGTAGTCAGAGGATGGGCACTGTGCTCCTTCAGTGTGTCACTTGGCTTCTCACAGGTGGGGAAGCCCTCGTGCTCCAGGGCTGCTCCACGCTGCAGAGGAGAGCGTATCTGTCGTGAGCGGGCACGGTCAAGGGACCTGTTTCAGAAGCATGTTTCTGAGACAAAGTCAGAAGTGGTGGAGATAGGCCTGGGGAGTCTCAGTTCCCTCTTCTGGGACAAAGGGATTCATACTGAGCCAATTTCAATTTCTCATCTTTCCTTGCACTTGGGTTAATACACTTTTAGTTTGACCCTGTGAATTCAGATGCTTTCCCTGTAGTCGTTTCCACTGGAAATTCCTGACTTTCCTCTTTCCACTGGAAGTTTAAAAAAGATTTTGTAGGGAAAACATTTTTTTTTTCCTTGTTGAATCAGAGCACTGGGCATCTGTTTTCTTTTTTCATTTGTGGGCTTTCTAAATCTTCATTTTATAATGTGTTCTGTGAAAATGGATTTCTTTTTTAATTGCAGTTATTCACATTAACAGACATGCTTCCCATCTGCCTAGTGGGAAAGCTGAAACAGGAAAACCAAAATTTCAAAATTCTGTATCACATGTCTGTGGCAGTTTGTGAGCTTGATCAACACAGAAGTCTAATGTCATGCTCAGCACGGTTTTACCCTTGCCCCGTGCTGTTTTTAGACGTGAACATGAAGCAGCTGAGGAAGTTAGTGGTTTCTGTTTGTGAGGTCCGTGGAGTAGGGTTCATTTGTTTAATTAAAAGAAAGAAAAAACCCCCAAACCCCACTTTTATACAAAGTACAGCTAATTTCACTTTCCCTGGAAGCAATAAGGCAATATTTTGCCTGTGACCAACAGAGCCTCCGTGTGGGCTCCCAGCTGAGTTTTGCACGGGGAAGCAGCTGGGATTTTGCAAAGAGTGTCGTGCTTCTCCTCCAGCCCCACTCCCTGCAGCTCCTCACCTGCACACTTGTGCTTCTCCCCTTTCCCAGCCAGATGCTGGCAGCGTTTGGTGAACGCGTCTGTATGTCTGTCTGCTCTGAGCCGTCCAAGCACAAAGCCGTTCCCCTCTCCCCTCAATGCTGGACAAGCTCATTATTGTGCAGATGTGAGGAGGCAAAGCTTGGCAGAAGCAAAACAGCACAGGTTTTGTAGGATTTGGTTTGCTGCTGTGGGGGCCGTGGCTCTTGCAGAGCAGCTCTGAGTTCAGACTTCTTCCTCTGCAGAGGCTTGTGGGGAGGAGGGGAGATGCTGTGGGCTCTTGGGTAGTTGGGGAGACAGTGGCAGAAGTGCATGTTTGGTTCCTTCTCTGGGTGGATTCTTCAGAAGGTGCTGTTTCTGAAGGAAAAATCCAGGCAGATACATCTCCTGACTTCCAAATAGATTCATAGAATTTTAGGGGTTGGAAGGGACCTCTGGAGATCGAGTCCAACCCCCCCTTCCAGAGCAGGAACACCCAGGGCAGCCCTCACAGGAACAGATCCAGGTGGGTCTGGAAAGTATCCAGAGAAGGAGACTCCACAGCCTCTCTGGGCAGCCTGTTCCAGGCTCTGTCACCCTCACAGGGAAGAAGTTTCTCCTCCTGTTGAGGTGGAACTTCCTGTTTTTCAGCTTGTGACCATCACCTCTTGTCCTATCCCAGGGCAGCACTGACAAGAGCCTGGCCCCTTCTACTTGCCCCCCACCCTGCAGAGATTTGTAAACATTCATAAGATCCCCAACAGCCTTTATCAGACACTGCCCAAGAGAGGAAATCCTCCCAGTTCTCTTTATTGCTCTGTCACGGGTACTGAATGCTGCTCCGTTAGCACTCACATCCCCTGTTTCACTTGTTGAACTTGTACAGATGGTTTCCTCCTGTCGGGACCCAGCCTGCCCATCACCACTGCCAGGGGCACTGCTGCCCACCCCAGGCCAGCCCCTGGGGCAGGACCAGAGCACAGGCTGCAAACACCTGGTCTGCTTCCCTTGCCGCTGCCTCCCTGCACCTTCTGTCTCTGGAGAGCTTCCCCGCGGGCACACAGATGACTTGACCATCCCTTTTCTTGCTGACATTGTCCTTGCAGCCTGCGAGGCTGTGTAGTGCCTGTCAGAGCACGGTGGGGTGGCTGGAGCTGTCACTGTGAAGGCTGCAAACAATAGCACTATGTCCACACTCTATTTGTTCTTAGCACGAGCAAGGAGGCTTGTTCTGCACTGATAGCTGTATTTATTCTTTACAAGGTGCAGGGGTAGGTTTTTCTGGTTGTTAAAACAGGGTTTTTTTCCTGTGTAGAACTGCAGTGGTTCTATTCCCAAGTTTGGTTTGGTTTTTTTGGTTTGTTTTTTCTTTTTCTTAAAAGCCTTCAAAGCATTATATGCTTGTTTTGGTTAGGTGCAAAATCAGTTCAGACCTGGGCAGGCTGGAGAGCTGGGCAGGAGAAATCTCATGAAATACAGCAAGGGCAAGTGTAGAGTCTGGCAGCTGGGGAAGAGCAACCCCAGGAACCAGTACAGGCTGGGGACTGAGTGGTGGAAAGCAGCACAGGGGAAAGGGACCTGGGGGTGCCGGGGGACAGCAGGG
>JANIJG010012067.1:32991-48739 GCA_024611175.1 Megaceryle torquata | reverse complement strand
AGGATGGAGCCAGGCTCTGCTCAGTGACGTCCAGTGACAGGACACGGGGCAATGGGTGCAGCTGGAACATGGGAGGGTCCCTGGAAACATAAGGGGAAACTTTTTCATGGTGAGGGTGACAGAGCCTGGCCCAGGCTGCTCAGGGAGGCTGTGGAGTCTCCTGCTCTGGAGACTTTCCAGACCCACCTGGATCTGTTCCTGTGGGACCTGATCTGGGTGACCCTGCTCTGGCAGGGGGGTTGGACTTGATAATCTTTCGAGGTCCCTTTCAACCCCTACCATGATGTGATATAAAAAAACACGTGAAGGAATTGAGAAGGGAATTCAGTCCTAGGGCCTTTTTCTCTGTACCCCCTCTGGCTAACATAGAGGATTTTTTGAATGCAAGCAAATTCAAAAGGATGCTAAACAGTTTGTCTTCATACATTATAGTATTGTCATCAGGGTGCTGCTTCCTGTGTATTACTCAGATACCACTTTATATAGAATTTGAAAGCTTTAAGTTACCAAGAATATGCTACAAAATTTCATGCTTCCTGAGCTCCTACTTAAAGCCAAAAGAAAGAGATGTGTATTTACAGATAAAAAAATGTATTGTTTTGGGGAGGAAACTGGCCCCTGTTATGCTGAGGGTGGGGAGAGCCTGGCCCAGGCTGCCCAGAGAGGTGGTGGCTGCCCCATCCCTGGCACCATTACAGGGGAGGTTGGCCGGGGCTCTGAGCACCCTGCTCTGGTTGCAGATGGCCCTGCTCCCTGCAGGGGGTTGGGCCAGATGACCTTGGAAGGTCCCTTCCCACCCAAACCATGCTGTGAATATTATTTCTTTAATTGCCTGTCTGATATCCTTTGTGGAAGATGAAGTATTTTGGTAGCAGCTTTGTGGTCTGTACCCTGTTTGCTTAATATCTGTCATAAAATGCTGTAACTGGTATGGGCACAGGTGAAGTGGAGCTTGCGTTCAGGTCACCAGTAGCATAGTCTAAATGGGAAGCTGTTGTGTATACATAATCCTATTAGGCAATATTTTTTTTTCCCTTTCCTTTCACAACAAAGCTCCTAGGTCTGTGGTGAAGTGTTTTGTGACACAGTTTTGAATGGGCCTTTTGCCCTGCCTTCAGTTCTTTAATGCAAGGAGCTTTACCGGGAAACAAGAATCTCTTTCTTCTCCGTCTGTGTTTATTCAGCCTGGGGCTGTGATGCTGAATATGCAGACAGACACACAAGTCAGATGATCTAAGATGTGTGATATCATAAGGTTAGCCATTTTGCACAATAACGATTTAAAATCTGTATTGGATTTGTTAGCTCTGCATTTAATACCTATGCCATCTAAATAGGTCTTAATCCTTCTGAAAAGAGAGATTTTTCTGTGTTCTCACCGCCCCCCCCCCCAAAAAAAAATAAAGTTGTTCTAAAATAAATCTTCCTTGTGTTTTATTTAATCACATCTTTTGAAAGAGGTGGTCAGTTTGAAACAAGTATTTCTAAATGGCCTTTTGTCGTTGGTAAAAGGCTACATAGAAACAGAGCCTGATTCTGCACTTGGAGCAGTGCTCAGTTCTTGCTCTCCCAGGTAACTCGCTGCCTTTGGCTTTGTAACGTCATTGCCCGACACGGTCAAAATCTGCAGTTGTGTGGTTTCATTTGAGCACAAGCCCCATCGGCTGAGGCTTCTGTAGAAGAGCATCATTAGCCGTGCACTTAGTGTTAAGAAGCTCAAAGTGCAGGAGTTTTTGCAGGATCAGGTCAGGTTATTGGTATAGGTGACTTTTATTCCAGTAATTAGTCTGGTATATGTTAGAATCTTGGAAACAAAGGGCTTTTGGTGGTTGCCTTTGAGGTGTTTCTGTAAGGGGATGTGTGCAGTTAGATCTTGTAATATTAAAAGCTGAATTTGATGTATTCAACTTGAAAGAATACTGGACACTAAGTCAGTGAAATCTGTGACAAAACCTGATTTTTATCCAAAGTGGTGGCAAAATCAGATTTTTTTCAAGGTGTTTCACGCTTTATATTCTCCTTTATACATTTAGTCTTCTAAGAGACATGCTGAGCTTCTGTCACAACCTTTCCTAGCTGGTTTTCTGTTAAAGTTTTTTGTTGTCTGTCTGATGCTGATCACGGTGCAAAGGCTTTTTCTGCCTGGAGGTGCCCCTAGGTGGCTGGGGACAATTAAAGGGATTACTGGCCCCAAAGCAGAGGCTGGCTGAAGCAAAATACACTCACGGGTCCAAAATTTCATTTCACAACCCAAAGTATCATCAGAAACTGAAATAGCTGCTGGTTTAAGGTACCACACAGCTCTGACTCTGCTCTCGTATAACTCCACGTTTAGGTTTTTCAGCTTTCAGGAGTGCGTTGCTTTTTATGTTGAATGGAGTGGGAGAGCCACATCCACTGCATCTGTTTTCAGGGTCTCAAACTCTTTTATTTTCTTTGTGCATATGCAAGTGCCTTCAGCAGAACTCAGCGATGGTGTTGGCAAGGTACCACGTGCACGCACTGCACACGCCTGGCTTGGGGAGATAGAGGAGCAAACAACAGACACTGGGAGCTGTGGCGTGTACGATTTTGGTATGGTTTTTTAGGTTGATTGGAAGTGCTAAGCAACATTTCTAAATCACACGATCCCATCCATTGTCCCACATCTTCTCTCCATCTTTGCTGAGGAGGAAATTGCTCCAGTATCACCAGCTTCAAAGTCTTGCAATATGTGATAGAGGCTTTTTAAAGTTCCCAGGCTGTTGGGATGCTGTGGAGATGCTCAGTCTAATCAACTTGTATTCTGTCTTTTTGACAAAGTTCTTAACTTTCAAGATCAACAGCAACAAAAGATGTAAAAAGTTGGAGCCCTAAAGACCAGAAAGCAAAAATAAGGCTAAGGATTCACAGAAAATCATAAATTTTTAACATGTTTTAGCTTTGTATTTATTGTTTAAACGGATAATACAGAGTCACAGGTCTCTTGTGCCTTCTGCTCTCAGAGAATCACCAACAAATACTGGAGGCACCATTTGCAAACATAGACTCCTTGCATGTGGGTTTTTTAAATGGAAATAAGACTCTCTGAAAAATGGAGAATACCACCAGGAAAGTGGTCACAACTGTCCCCACCACGACGGTGCTTTCAGCGTCTGCACTGGCACTGCTGGTCACGAGAAGATGCAGCTTCTGAGGCAGATGTGGGCACAGCGCAGATGGGCTGGGGCAGCTCGGGCAGCTCGGGTACCTCGGGACTGAAGCATCCCCCAGAAGTAGGTGCGTTGCCTCTGTTCTGACTTCTCCTGTAACAGGAGCTGGGGCACGGTAGGTGTGATACTGGAAAACGAGCCACCACCCTTGACAATCAGCAGGGAGGTTCCTGAGTCCACAGGAGGAGGTGTAGAGAAATGCAAGGGGAGCCACACATCCTTCTGGCTCTTTTAACTTGGTCCTCACATCCTCACCCCTCCGGTGGTATTTGTGGGGAGGGTCTGGATACAGGGACCCCCTTTGTCCTCTTCTGCCAGGTATTTACGATACTGAACTCAGTCGGGAGGGACTGCTGATTTTATTTTTTTTATTATTACCCATTGCTTGGTTTGGTTTTTTTCCTGCAAGGCAATTGCCTCCTGTTTTGAAAATGCTTTTCAACTGTGGACGTGCCCTGGTGGCACCTTTGCCTCTCAACAAAACCAGCTGGCTGCTCTGGGGCATGCTGAACCCCTGACAGGTTGCTAACCTGTCAGGAGACGGGGTGTTGTCTCCTGCTGTTCAGATTCAGCTTGGAGCTTTTTCAAAATTACCTGTGTTTTGCAGGGTTTCGTAACGGTGCCTTAACGCCGATGGTTTCGTAACGGTGAGCGGCGGTCACACCGGGGGTGGTGCCTGCAAGCAGCACATCGCTGGCTCTTGCTGAAACCAGTCCCAACAGCAGCTTGGGTCGTGGTGGCTGCGGGGTTGGCTGCTGCCCGTAATCCTGTCTTCAGAGTGTGAAGCCAGCCATGAAGTGTCTTAATTAAAATACCTGTGTCTGGGTGACTTAATGATTTTTGACAATAATAGAATTACTGGCAATAGCAAAAGTTCCTTGAAAAACAAGAACTGACACTGCAGAACTGGCACCAGTGCACGGTGCTGGGATGGGACAGAGGTGCCCCTTGCATTTGTGACCCTTATTTTTAAGAACTTCTCTCCAGTTGTTGTAGTCGAGGAACTGAAATAACATCATGTCTCCTCTTCTCCTGAGTATTGATGAAACTGGGCAATGCCATGGCCAGCTCCCCAGTTCCAGTGGAACTGGATGGGTTTAGTGGCTGTAGCAGCTCGGGCAGTTGGTGTTACTGAGTTTCCTTTGAGTTTGGGATTTTTTTTTTAATGTATGCGTGGTCTTATCATTTTCCTCTCCAGTCAAAAGTTAGAACAAGCATCTTCCAGAGATCGAGATAAATATTTTTAAAATGAAAGGCTTGATTTTGTGAAAAGCTGAATGGGCATTTAGTTATGCTCTGGAGTAGTTCTCTGAGCTTCAAGTAGGAATTAAAAATAAGAAATGCTTGGAGTGAAAGTCGTCTCTGTGAAGGACTCTGCAGCCCAGTGAAAGCTGCTGCTGCTCCAGTGCTCCAGCTCCCCGGCGAGCACGGCAGGGATGGGGTGGGATGTGTTCAGGAGTAAAGGAGGGTGGGGGTTTTTGTCTGTCTTTTTCATGACAGGGGTGGAGAAAGTAGCTCCTGTTTTTACTGTATGTGTACGGGGAGAGACAGCTTTCAGGGGAAATCCAAGGTTGGGAAGAGGAAGCAGCTGTTTCCTGCTTCCTCCCACTTTCCTCTTTGCTTCCCCATCCCTCCCCCATTGTTGGCTGGCAGAATGCTGTGGAGATTTGGGCCTAAGACTTATTTCATACTGAGGTATGGATTGGGAGACTGGTTGGGGGATACAACTACCTGTCATTTTCCTGATGTTTGCTTTAAGTACGGAGCTAGAGGCAGAGTTGCTGAGGGGTGCCCTGCAGGGGCAGCCTGGTGGGGTTGGCAGCCTTTCTGTTGCCTCAGGAAATGGCAATTTGGTTGATGCAAAAAAGCGTCTCTTGGCTCTTCTCATCTAAGAATAGGATAGATAATTTGGCATTCCCAGTTTCAGAGAGTTGGTGCTCTGAATTGCTAGGAAAATGCCATCCTTTAGCATGAGAATGTGCATTTTGGGGATGCGTGAAGCAGAGCACACGCTGTTTGCCCACAGATGAAACTCAGCAGGTTCTTCAAACCACCATCACCTTCGGCTCCTCTCTCTTTTTGCAAATGCTTGCGGCAAATAACCCTGAGAACTAAATTCAGTGTGCTGCTTGATGAGAGAAGTAGGACAGCTCAGGGAATACGTGGTGATAGACGATGAACACGTTGCTTTAGTCATGCCTTGGTACAGCATCACACTGGCCATACAGACAGGAGGAGAGAAACCTCACCAAAGTGTTTGGACCACTTTGCAAAATACTTTGGAAAAAAAACCTTTTTTTTTTTTTTTTTTTTCTGTACTCTACTGTCTTGCCTGGCAGAGACAGAAAATCTTCTGCTCCTCCTGTGGTCACAGCCTGGAAGGAGTTGCTGGAAGAGATTCTAGAGAATAAAACTGAGGGGTAATAGAGGAGAGACAACAGCATGGCCACGCTTCATATGTTATCTGTGATGCCTAATGGAGCTTCTCTGAATAGAAGTGAATTCTTCTCCACTCTCCTTGTGTTAGGGGGGTACAATCCGACAAGCCAAAGGAGTCAGATAAGTGAATATTAACAAAATCTGTCATTCATTATTGCCAGAGCAGACTCTGGGAGAAGTGGGTTGAATTTTCAGTGGATTTAAAGAGAACTTTGCTTATGTAATCCTGTTCAACATCCTCGGAGGACGTCACTGAGAAAGCTCATTCCATTTCCTATGCAAAGATTACAATTTCAGAGGGGGTGTTAAAGTTTCAGCAGCAGTTGCCGTCTTTCTTGTGGTCACAACAGCCAACTGTTATGTGTGGAGAAGAGGAGGGAAGCTGTGGCTAAGCCAGATTTTCCATCTGTCTGGAAACACAACCTTTAATGCTGTTAAGCCAAACCAGAGGAAACTCTGAGCTTTTGTGCAGGAAGCACAGTTTTTCAAAAGGGTAACATGTGCAAACAGTGGGAAACGTGTATGGTTTTTTCCCAAGTAGAAGTCTTTTATATCTGCAGATGGGTATATACGTATGTGTGTATGTATAACATGAAAAAAATAATAATTTCCAAGTGAAACATTGGCTTCAGGCAGATCAAAGTGCTCCGCTCCCCATAAAACCTGAGGGTTTTTGATTATGCTGAAGAGTAGCAGCTAAAATGAAAACAGATTTCTTGTTTGTTTTCTTTTCTCTTTGGTAATTGAGTCAAAAGCCTGCACCATGAGCTAGCAGGGACCCCTGTCCTCTGGTGTTGTAGTCTGTGCTCCCCACTGGTGGAGCTGCTTGGTGTTTTCAGCCTCAAGATTTTGCCCTTACGAGGTCCATTATTTTTCCTGTTGTGTACCTAAGTGTGTCCCTTTGACCTGCTCATTTCTGTCAGTGAAAACCTGGGTTTGGTTCCAGGGAAAACAGGTCAGATTGATGTTCAGATGCTGTTGTACAGTGTATTTTATTCACTCCAAGCAGTGCTTATTTCCACAAGTCACTTGCTGCCCTGAGCTAAGGCGATGGTTGCAGACAGCTGACTCTAATTGGACACTGGGCACCTGGTGGATCAGTGATTAGAAATAAGAAACATTATCACTAATTATTGTATAACTGGCTTGACACCACTGTATAATGATGGTACATTTGCCATCAGATTAGGTCATGAAGCAGCTTTACTGCAGCTTGGAAAACTAGGATCAAAAATAGTCCTCTGATTAAAACTTGAGCTTTTGAAAGCTCTTTGGAGAAGAAGGATGTGCAAATGCAGATGTATGGGAGAAATTAAGCAGTCTGCATATGCACAGTTCTTGAATTTAAAGAGAATAATTGATTGAACCACTGTGCTAGCTCATTTCTCACAGCCACCCTGTCCTAACAAAAATTTACTAAAACATCAGAATGATCCGGGAGTAAGTTGCCTGAAATACAGACCATAATGGCTCAATGTATTAACATAGTGAATTGAGTAGTTTCTGTGGACATGCAGTTGTTCTGCAATAGCAGTTGTTTTGGTTTAGATTAATTAATTTATCCTACATTTAAAATAAATTTCCTACACTTTATCAAACATCTACCAGCAGCAAAATATTTTCTCTTTGAAGCAATATTTGCTTTCTGATATCATCAGGAATTGGTTTCCTTCTGTTCCTCCCTTTGCTGCAGTGGTGTGATGCCATCAACCTCTGGGCATCTTGCGAGTCCCTGAGGTTCTTCCAGGCAGTTTTTAAAAACCAGGGGGAAAAAAAGAATGTTTGAACGGATAAAGAAAAGTAGTTCTCATTTTGCTGCTCTTGTGTTGCTTTCTTTCCATTGCATCAAGCAGAAAAGCATCAGCTGTACTGGAGTTGTGCTTTCGGGTACTGAAGGCTGAGTCTGGTCAGTATAATGCAGAAAGGCTTGGAGACAGATGGGAGCTATGGGAGCAGCCTCTGGGGATGCAGGAACATCAAGTCTGCTGAAATTTGAGGAATGTTTTTGGGCTGATCCGGTTAAGCGCAGCAGGTCTTTTCCCCCCTCACAAAACACAGTAGGAGCTGATCACTAATTGGGTTTTTTCACTTCTGTGCTTGTTAGCAGGATCAATTCCCTTACCTGGCCAGCTGCAGGAGCCCTTCTGGTCGTGTGATCCAAGGGATGGGTAGGTGGCTGAAGCAGTATTGTGTCTTTTGGTCACAGCATGAGTTTATTGGCGTAAATGAGACTGGTTTAAACCAATTATAAAGCTGTAGTTTGCAGGAGGTCTATGTGGGGGTTGACCTTTACTTCATTTAATCTTATTTTGGTGTCAGGATATTCTGTAGGTCTGTGAAGGTTAAGTTGTCTATGTTAAGGTGAAGTAGTCCATGTTAAGATTAAGTTGTCCATGTTTAGGTGAAGTTGTCCACGTTAAGGTTAAGTTGTTCATGTTGTTTCTCTGCATGCCGAGCCTCCAGCTGTGGGCTGTTCTGCATGGAAGGTACCTCAGTTTGATAAGTCTTAAGAGTGTTCACTTTTTAAAACCTCATGCCCATCTTAGACAAAAATCAGTATAGTTTGGGTTGACATCTGCTCAACTGATCTCTGGCCCAAGCCCATTTTTGTTTACCGAAAGTGATGCCACATTGCAGTAGGTGTTGCCTGTGACACGGGCATGATTCATGGTACTGATAAAGGGTCATGATAAAGCTCAGTCCAGTTGCTGCCAGCTCCCCCTGTGACAGCTCCATCAGCCTGGACATTTTCGGGGCATTTGCTCAGTTTTGGAGAGGAGCAAGGAGCAGAGAACTACAGGAGAACATTAAATCATCTGACACAAACAAGCAGTCTCAAATACGACGTACCCCAAGCTCAACTATGACATACCCCAAGCTCAGAGGTTAGCACAAGCCTCGTGGCTATTCAGGAAATTGCTGTGGGCTCAGCTGGAAAGCAACAGAAATGCTTCTGACCATGAGCATGATCCTGGCTAGCTGGGGCAGTCAAATTGCTGTGCTGAAAGGCTGATAGAAAGTGGTCCCTGATCAGCATGGAAAATGGAATTTTGCATGATAATATGTTTACAGCAGGACAGATGTGCTAATAACACGTCCCCAAAAGACTTCAACTAAGCTATAAAAGAACCAAATCTCTGCTGAAAATGCTGGCAGCAGTGTAAGTTACAGCTGGTAATTGTCTTGTTTCATTTGAGTGAGGCAGTCAGCTATTAATGGCTTGCACTCTGTAGTACCAAAACAGCAGACTGTGCAAAATTTGTCAGTCTGGATGATATAGTTGTATATTAGCAATGCATCCTAATGGACATACTCTAGTGGATAGGGAAGGGAAGAAGTGTTACAGTTAATTTCTAATGCTGTTTCATCTTTTATATCAAAATACTTGCTTATATGGCTTCAGGAAGAGAACTTATTTTTCTCATCTACAAATTGTTTGATGTAAGACAATGCCTGCAGTAAAAAAAAAAAAAAAAAAGAAAAGAAAAGAGAAAAAAAGCTCTTTTTGTGGTTATTGATTGAAATAGAGGATGACTAATTAGCTGTCTTGTTCCACTTATCTCTTCCACACTGGTGATCTGGGTGAAAAATCTTATCCTTGTTTTTATGTGTACGAGAGATCCACTGTTCTGCAAAGCTGTTCCAGAGCATCCAAGTGCATAGAGGTGTGCATGGATATAATATACAAGTGACCCAAAAACCCATTAGAAGAAGTTATCAAGCCCATTTAAAAAAAAAAAAAACAGAAGTAAAATGAAGTCCAAATGAGTGATTATACTAGGTCTTGTGCTGGGTTTACAGTTAAATAAAGATCTTGGAGGTAACTAACCAAATTTAAAGCCCCGCTGGTCCAAACTGAATTACTTTTTGTGACATCCTAATTCATTTGCATTCCCAGAGTGTGTTTTATTTCATCTGTGGTAAGCTGAGCTGCCGACAGTATCCCAGAGGAGCGTGCTTCTAGCAGTCCTAACCCACATCCTTGCTCTGGCTGATTAATCTGTAAATCCTTCAAAATTTCTCTTCCATGCTGTTACATCAAAGCGTCCTCAAGTAAAACATGTGAGCAGAATCCTGAAATGTGCTCCCTTAGGATGAGAAGGGGTCTTTGTGTGTTTCATTAGGCAATACTTTGGCGTGTTTTATGGGGAAACAGGCGGTTGACTTTCTAAAGAGTGCAAGGATGTGTTGGTTGTTAAGGCAGAGAGAGCTGATGGCTTGGGAAAACTGCCTGGAGATGCTCTATAAAAATTGTCCTTGCTTCCTTGTAACCTTTCATCAACCTAATTCATTGCTAACGAGCTGTAAGTTCATTGCAATTCATTGCAGAGCTTTAAAATTGTCACCGAGTCAGATGACAAAGTATCTGTTTGATGTTCTCAAGAAAAATCATCTGACTGATGCAGGACTGGGCAGTAGTGGAACTATGAAAAAAAGTCTTGGGCCACATGATTCTATAAAGGGTGCCAGTGGAACTGCAGCAGTTTTGAGAAGAGAAAGGAATGGGGAGACCAGAATAACAGAAATTCTTTGTTAGCTTATGTCTGAGACCGGAATAACAGGCAATCTTCGCTAGCCTACACCCGCAGAGGCTTTATCCTTATGCCTGCTCACCCTCGGGAGATGGTAATGTGATTGATCTGTTCCAGGCAGACAGGCAAAGCCTTTCCTAGCAAATACACCCATTTCTGCATTGGCTTAGTGCTTTTTCTTCCTAAAATCATCTAAAATGTGCACATATATAAATAAATGAAACACCAGCAAGAAAAAATACCAAGACAAAAAAAGGTCTCAGATAAAGAAGAGCTAAATAACTTTTTGCATCTTTAGTTACATCATTTGCCATCCAAAGGTCTGTTACTCTGCCTAAGGTTGTACTTGGCATAGCTACAGTTGTACTTTCAGCACTGCTCCTGACAGACCCTGGAAGTCATTCTGACTGAGTCAGGGTGCAGCATCTTTGAGAGGATTCACCACAGCATCGGCTCTCATTTCTGTGCTGTGTGGTTTGGGGTTTTTCAGGTGCTGTGATTTGCTCCTGTTCTTCCCAAGCATTTTGAGACAGGCACCTTGGGCAGCCAGCTGACAGCTGGGAAGATTTGGAAATGTTGAGTAGCATCTTACACACTTCTCAACATTTTGTTGGCCAAACTTAGGGCAATCCCTTTTGACAAAGGAGAGGTCCATCATCAAATGCAGGGTTGTGAAAGCCATCTCTGCCTCTGCAGAGCCTCAGTAGTGGAGGACAGAGATCTTTTTAACAAACTGCCCCTCCTGGGACTTTTTGCCCCCACCTCCCACGTGAAGTAATGTACAGGGTCTTGAGAGGAAGTCTTATGAGGAGCGGCTGAGTAGTCTGGAGAAAAGGAGGCTGAGGGGGGACCTTATTGCTCTTTACAGCCACCTGAAGGGAGGTTGGAGTGAGGTGGATGTTGGTCTCTTCTTTTAAGTCACAAATGACAGGACAAGAGGAAAAGGCATCAAGCTGGGCCAGGGGAGGTTTAGGTTGAACGCGAGGAAAAACTCTACTGAAAGACTGGAACAGGCTGCCCAGGGAAGGGGCTGAATCACCATCCCTGGGTGTATGTAAAAGCCATCTGGATGTGGTGCTTATGGTAGGGTTAGGTAACAGTTGGACTTGATGATCCTAAAGGTCTGTTCCAAGCCGAGCGGTTCTGTGATCGATGCTATATATACACTCGCCACCGGCAGCTTGTGTTTGCGTTAACAATCTGTTTGTGATGGTATTGCCGGGTAACTCTGATCTTCCAGGCTTCCCATAAGGTTAGGGTGTGAACCTGTTGGCAATGAATGATCTCTACCAGAAGATGGGTTGCAGCTATATTATTAATGATTGCTTTATCTATTTGTTTTCTTATATGCCTGTAGATTAGATCAGATCAAGCGCCCAAGAGGCATTTGAAGTGGGTCATGGTGACATTAGGAGTAGGTCATCCAATCTCTTCCCTTCTTCATTGCATAATATGAATGCAACATATCTTTAGGGTGTGCTGGGGAGAGACTGAACATGTCAGGAGTCATCAGGGGAGTTATACGGTAAAGCAGTAATCATTGTGCTTTAAGAGGGCTGCCTGCTCTTGCATCTGCCTGAGCTGCTTCCTCAGGTTCTGGCACGGCAGGGCTGTATGTGAACACATCACTGACACAGGTGAACCCAGGCAGGAGAGCTCACCAGGTTAATAAATGTGAAATATGGGTCTTGTGCTGCTTTCTAATATTGCTGGTCTTAAAGCAGCCCTCTAAATTGTACTGTATCAGTCAGATTTGTTACTATGAGGTGCTTTTTATTGCTCAGATAAGACAAACTACCAGTGGACCCAGGCAAGCAGAGTGCTCTGGCAGCTTTCCTCACTTCTGGTGTGTTGTTGAATCTTGAATCTACTTTAGAATAGAATACAGTAGAATACAATAGAATAATAGAAAGAATAAGATTAGGATAGAATAGAATAGAATAGAATAGAATAGAATAGAATAGAATAGAATAGAATAGAATAGAACTGAATAGAGTAGAATAGAATAGAAAGAATAGGATATTTCATTTGGAAAGGACTTGCAATGACCAGCTAGTCCAACTGCCTGACCACTTCAGGGCTGACCAAAAGTTAAAGGGTGTTATTAAGGGCATTGTCCAAGTTTCTTGGAGATTTGGTTTGGTTTTTTTTTCCTTCAAAAAAATGATTGAAAATTGGTATCTTAGAACTGGGTATTTGCTGGCCAGCCCACTAGCTGGCACCCAGAAAAATTTATCCCTCTAATAATTAATAAATTAGTAATCTGAGTAGTAGGAGACTGTTTGGATTGCCAAAGTAAGCATTATTTCTGTACGTCTGATAACCCAGCCCTTTGACAATATGTAGGGAATATAAGAATGTAATAAGCCATAAATTTGGGACCCTTTCAGGGCTTCACATCCAGCTGTTTCTGGGGTGGCAGAGCAGCACATGTTCCCTGCGTGAGTGAGTCGGGTGCCCTTGGAAGAGGTTGTTTGCAGTAGAGAGGAGGGGAGGTGCTTTCTGAGCCGATGGCCGTGTACACATTTGGGGAGGTATTGATCCTGGGAAAGGCAGTTCCCCAGCCTACAAATGTAGGCTGCATTTGCCAGGTCAATGAAAAGTTCATTAACAGGACTGCTGGGTACTCTCTGTTGTGAAAACACACAGGGAAGCTTCTTGGCAAGCTTCTCTAAATATTGGACACTACTGAACCACCTTAACTGTGAGCAAGTGATACAGCCAGACAACCAAATGTTACCAGTATTATGAGGAACCCCATAATATTTGCTTAGTGGGAGTGGGGAGAAGTCAGGGTTCCTCACGGGGGTCTGATCTCTTAAATGTCACCCTCTGAACCTTGATTAGTCTTTATATGTGTACCTCTGACAAACTGTACCAGTGTGTTCACTTTGTAGCTAGTCTTTCACCCTGCAGATCATAAAAACTCAATGCTCTGAATGGAGTAAACTGGTTTCATTTTTAATAGAGATGTGTACCAGGAGAGAGCAACCTCAGACTGGGAATGTGCCAATTGCAGTATGCCATGCAGAGCAAGGGGCATCAACAGAGAGAGAAGAAAATGATTTGCTACCACCTATCAACCCCAGTGCCTGGTAACAAGAAGATGCCATTCCCAGTCACGGTGGAAGGGATGGAGGGAAAGAGGAGGTAGTTTGCTTTTCCCAGAGCAGTTACGCTGGTTGGCTCCAGGATGTGTCCCCTAGAGAGAAGAGCGGGGCTTAAGTTGTGCCAGGAGAGGTTTAGGTTGGGTATTAGGAAAAAATTTCTTTACTGAGAGAGTGGAACAGGCTGCCCAGGGAGGGGGTGAAGTCACCATCCCTGGAGGGGTTCAAAAACCATCCAGATGTGGCACTGCAGGACATGACTTAGTGCATGTATGTGTTTCCATGTGTTATGGTGTCTACTGTTCATAGCTTTGACTTGCAAGTGGGTTTCTTAGTTAATTCTAGAACTTTGGCTGCTCTGAAATAGAACGTTATGGGATTTGATACTTCAAAAACTGATCCTGAAGTATGGGTCCCTTGAGTAGTATCCTCAGGTTAAGAGTTGATTCTTTGTGTCTTCTCTTAGGAATAGGTATTCTTAGCATGTGACTTCTAAGGAGCAATGTTGCTTGCAGACAGACTTAAATATTCATCCTTCTTCAATGCACAGAGGTTGTCATGCAGAAAAGAGACCCTGAAGAATATGTTAGATTAATGCTGATCAGACACAGGCTATCATGGCGTGGGTTTTACTGTAGAAAAATGACCAAATAATTCGGATATATAATGCATAATTTCTATGTTCTTTACAGTGCTATTGTATCAGCTTAGGCAAGCATCCTTGTTTCTGTAAGGACAGATGATTAATCTTGTTTACTTCTTTGCTAATTTTGAGCTTTATTAAAATAAAGCTGGTGCCCATTGATGTCTTACGGTGATAATGTGTGCTAGGTTATGAGGTAATGGCTGCTCTGAAGATGTAGCTGTGGCAGTGTTCGGGTGTACCCAAAATAAATCACCGCTCACAAGCCTTCTGAAAGCTAGCACGTTGCTGCAGAGCCAGTAAAGTGAAGACAGTGAATCTGTAAATCACTGCTTACAGGTAATAGAGGATGTAGATTTTAAGTGCTTTGGGATCTGTGAGAGTGCTGCTGTCGTTAGGTGAATCTTACTGAATTGCAGCAGTATCTGCAAGAGGATTGGGTGCAGAGGGAAGATGGTGGGTTTCAAGTAAGATCCATCTGAGGTGAATTTGGAATTCAGCTGGGGAGGGTGAACAATGAAAGGGTCCCCAGAATGAACCACATCTGGTGACTATTTTTCCATTCTTCAAGACTCAACCCTGTTTTGTTCCTTCACTAGAGATTTCATATCAATGCCTAATTCAGAATGCATTTCCTCCCAGAATCACATCTTCTAGGAAGACAAATAATTAATATATCGAGTTGAATTGTGCAAGATGCTAAAGAGAACCCCCAAACCCAGTACCACCATACCTTCTGTTTTCCTACACACATGCAGATACACATTCTCACCATCCAAATGCTTTGTCGGTGAACAGCTCGCTTCTTGGCAGTTCTAGTGTACGTGCCCTGTCTCTTCCCAGTGCTGGTTACTCCTGATTTTGTATTTGATATAACCAGACCCAGATGATCCCTCTGGGACACTGGGAAAGAGCCACGTTAGAATTTCTTGGGCCATTTCAAGGATCACATGTGTAAAGCTGCGTAAGGAGTGGATATTAGGAAACATTTCTTCCCTGAAAGGGTTATCAAATGTTGGAATGGTCTGCCCAGGGCAGCGGTGGAGTCGCCATCCCTGGAGGGATTTAAATGGCACGTGGACCTGGTGCTCAGGGACATGGTTTAGTGGTGAGCTTGCAACGTAGGGTTGAAGGTTGGACAAGATGATCTTTAAGGTCTCTTCCAACCAAAGACATTCTGTGGTTCTGTAATAATTTGTGAGCAGAGCATCATGTTGCATCGCCACACCGTGAAAGGTCAGTGGGATACTTCAGTATTGACATGTGGATTTCTGACATTCTTTCTTTCTTCTTTCTTTTTGTACTCTGTATCTGACATGAGTGTGCTTTGTATATGAAAAAAACCCAGCCTCCTGCCTTTGGTATGGCAGCACAGGCATTTTTTACACCAAGATGTTACATGCAGACAGGTCAGCAGGCAACAGTTTGAGTGCTGTGTATTTTGAAGCTTTCTTGCCTCCCTCATGGGAGGAGGAGACTTGGGGGAGGAGCTGGATGACAGTATAGGCAGGACACTCAGGGCAGAGGGCACAGCTGGTTTGGGAGGAGTCTGGTGTGGAGGCATGTTGATGACATGGATCTCCCCTCAGCCCCTGGTTTCCTGCTTATACCTGAAGGTTGATGGAGATGGAGGAGGCATTTGGCATGACATTATTCTCTTAATTCTCCCTAGGCTAAGGTTTGAAGGTCTCTCTCCTTGCAGTATGTAGTATCCCAAGAGGAGCAGGGTGTTGGGGGGTCCTGCCAGCTCAGGATTGCTGAGTCAGAGATTTTTCTTCACAACCCACTGCAGAAGGCTGTGGTCTTAAACTCTGTTTGCATCCTACCTGCACATAG
>JANIJG010012067.1:12096-32891 GCA_024611175.1 Megaceryle torquata | reverse complement strand
GTGACAGCTGCATGGTGTTTGCATCCTACCTGCACATAGGTGACAGCTGCATGGTGTTTGCATCCTACCTGCACATAGGTGACAGCTGCATGGTGTTTGCATCCTACCTGCACATACATGACAGCTACGTGGTGTTTGCATCCTACCTGCACATAGGAGACAGCTCCATGGAGGTCTCTTCATATATCCTCTCTGTTTGGGTGGAGCTGATGACTTAACAAATTAACCCTTTTTCAGTGTGTGACAGATGCTTTTAATTCTCATTGTGGGCAGCCTTGCCAATGGGCTGCACAGCTCGGAAGTCAGAACTGGAGTTTGATGTTCTTTGCAGAGCGTGGCTCTGCTGTGTAATTACGATAGCAGACGATTAAATGCTGTCTGATACTGGTTTGGGAAGCTCCTGGAAGCTCTGTTTCCCTTCATCATTTTTAATAGTCTTAGGGTTTGTTTTTCCTCTGTTCCTCTTCCTGTGGTATTGGCAAAAGATAGGAAAATTGAGCTGGGCTATAGGAATCCCAGTAAAAACTTCAGAGGGAAGGGTGAGAGGTGACTCATTATCAGGTCTTTCATCTGGGTTCATGCTGGGTCATGGAGTTCAGAAGGGAACGGGGATTCCTATGTAGCTGATGTCCTCTATCCTTCAGAAGAATACATTAACTGACAGCAGCTTAGCCTGGGAGATGGGGCAGTGCTGTTCAACTGGCAGGCTGGGATGGACTCAGAGAGAAGTGGCTTTTACGTTTTCCCAGCGTGACAAAGAGACAGGGACTGCTGCACTGCCTCTGTCTGGCAGCTCTCTGCTGACTGCTGCTCCCCTGGCCCAGGAGAGAGCTGGCAGCCGTGTTTCGGTTTATACCCAAATCCTGACTCCAGAGGAGTTAGGGAGGAGGATGGATGGTAAATGTACCTTAGAGTTGCTGGGAAGATATGCTGAAGAAACTGAAATACTCAACAGTCAAGGTTTGTTGTGGAATATAGACCAGAACTGTGTGTTTCTATATGGATATATACTTAATTGTTATATACTATATATATAATATAGATAATTACTATGTTTATTTACTTTTAATATATCGGGTGTTTTTCCATTCTAGCACTTAGAAGCCTGATCTTAGATCTCATTGAATACTCTTCTTGTTTTCCTTTTACTGTTCAAGCCATTTGGGTGCTGGAGGGAACAACATGAAGCACAGCCCTTGGGTTGCTGTTCCCATAGAGGATCAAGGTGTTGCTCTGCCTGGTTTGACCTATGGGAGCTGCACGTCCAGAGCATGTTTTGGTAACTCCCCAGGGAATGTTTGCAAGGGACCTGTTAGGATGTCAGGCGGTGGTAGGACTGGAGGGAATGAATCAAAACTAGAGGTGGGTTGATTCAGATTGGGCATTAGGAAGAACTTCCCCAGGAGGGGGGTGAGACACTGGACCCCGTTGCGCAGAGGTGGTGGAAGCCCCATCCCTGGGAGTTTTTAAGGCCAGGCTGGATGGGGCTCTGAGCAACCTGCTCCAGTGGGAGGTGTCCGTGCCCATGGCAGAGGGGTTGGAACCAGATGAGCTTTAAGGTCCCTTCCAGCCCTGATGATTCTATGATTCTATAATTGGCTTGGCTTTCAGGCTGCAGTAGGTTGGCTTTTGGCCATGAGATCCTCTCTTTGAGTCCGGAGCTGTCACCTTTCAGAAAAGTAGATGGATGGCAGAGGGAAACCCTTCACTTAAACCTCTAGGCAGTCCCTGAGGTATGCTTGCAGGTATCCTGATCGGGTTCCCCAACACTGCAAGTTTTATAGTGACTTGTTTCACACTCCCCTTATGTGCATAACCAGGGTTGTTTTCCTGCACATTGGAAATCCTCATCTCTTGTGATGCAAGCACAGTGAAAATAAGGAATTCAATGTTTTTGAAGTACCAAGCAGTCTTGTGCTTTTCTTGTGCTCCCAAGCCACGATATTTGCAATGCAGTTGTGACCAGAAGGTAATAAAATAACCCTGATGTTTCCTCCCCATGGCTCTTGTTCATGCGCATTCCTTTTCCCTGGACACCTGCAGGGAGGAGGTGATCGGGTGGGCATGTGAACTACCAACTGTTTCAGCTGCTGGAACGTCTTTGCCCTCCAAGTTCTCCCATCAGTCAGCAGATGATCAGATGATTAGAACTTTCATGTCCCATCTTCCCTGCATCTCTGAAGGGATTCGCTTGCACCAAAGTGGAGAAGCTTGTCCCGAGGGATGCTTTTGTTCTGGGAGCCAGCAGCACCCACGCTCCTGGCTTTAGCCACTGGAGGTTTGTAATCTTAACAGGAGGAGGATCTACACCCAAAACTTTCACTGAAATTAGGCATACTTAAAAAGCAGCCTTTTCTTCCTGGTTTTGTAGCTGTGCTAGAAAGTCATTACACATGGATTTATTTTTCCTTATCTCTTGGATTATCATCAGCTTCCTTCCTTCCTTCCTGGATGAATTTATCCAGCGTTCTGATTGCAGCTCCATTTCTTTATCGCCTCCTGTCTATGGGGCTTAAGATTTTGTATGTTTAACATAATGGAGCTGAGTATTTTCCAGCAACTGGTAATGAAGATGATTTTCCACCAGTCGAGGGGTTAGTTACAGTGAATCTGTATGCAGTCTGCTCACTTTGGCTATTTGCTCTTTTGGTTACAGACCTGCTTTATTTTGTTTGCCCTTGTACTTTTTTTTTTTTTTTTTTTTATCCTTGTATTTTATTTCATTTTTGCAACTGAGCCACGTATCAATCTGACTTTGGAGAGGGGAAATAGTGACAGCATTTTAGCCTTTAAGAAACTTCACAGAGATTCAGATAGCTGGTCAAAGATAAATCCAGAATGCAAACAGGGTCAGGAATGTCTTAGAACACAGCCATTTAAAATACCAGGGCATCAAATATCCCTTTAGTCTCTTTCTTTGGACTAGGCTTGAATGAAGGACGTTGATTATTCCTGGGCTCATGTAACACAGGCGGTAGGGGGGGGAATAGAAAAAATAAAGTATTTTCGATAGGTGTTTAGGTGGTTTTACATGATCTTAAAATAAAAACATCCCTAAGTTGTGTGAGACTGACTGACAATGTCCTTCAGGGGCTGACCATTAGAACTAGGAGGTCATCATCTTTCCAGAGCTAAACTGCTTTCTTCTGTGTGCCTGGGGTGCAGGGAGAGAGGTGAGCTTGGTATACCTAGGATGTGCTGATTAAACTAGGAGGAATTTATTTAAGGCTTTCTGTGAACTAGGAGAAATTAGCATTTGGTTGGAAACATCTTTAATTTTATTATTAAGGGCGGTTGTATTTTAACACGTGTTAGTTGGCTGACACTCTGCAGAAATTTTTAAAGCATTTTATATTGAAAATGCATCTGCCTCAGAACTCAGCCCAAAGCCTGAATCCTGTGTGAGTCACACAGCACTGGTTTGGTTTGGGCTGCGTAGAGATACTCTTCCTTAACAATAGAAGGATTTTCCCTTAATTCTGATTGAAACAGGACATTTTTAGTTATCAAATAGGTATCAACACAGCTTTACATCAGAGTGATGGTGATGTACAGCACCTTGGGTTGTGTCAGTGTCTCCACAGACCGGCCACTACAGCACCTTAATCAATGCTTGAAATACAACCCTTTCAGAAGTTGTATAGACAAGCCCCGACTGTTTGCCTGAAGAAAGAAAGATGATAAATCCATTTAAATATTAAATGCCTGTTTAGCCCATTCATTTTTAATGAAGACAATGAAAAAAACCTGTTTTGCCTGTATTCCCTGGAACACCCTTTCAAAAGCTTTGCTTTTCCAAAATTGTCTTCCCCCCCCACGTGTGTGGCACAGGATGTGACTCGGTTCACAGCAGGTAGGTTCATTAGTTGGCATTTCTAGTGTAATATCCAGCTGTGGGAAGCTTATAAAATATTGGTATTTAGGTCACCTTAATTAGGCCTTGAAATAAAGATTTGAGATAAAGTGAAGTAATTGCATATACTTCACTGCGGCTGAGCTGCTTCGCTGAAGAGGGGGCACGTTCCCGAGCAGTACAAACTGGTTTCAGCAGAGCTGCTGCAAATCCACCTCAGCAGTGCTCCTGTGATTGTGCAGGGACCTGAACCAATTAAAACTAATGGCTTTGGGCAGAGGTGAAAGATGTGGCAGTTCTCAGCTGGGTTGGGTGCTGGACTGGATATCCTTGCTCATGCTGCTACTGGTACCAGCACAGGGAGGGTACTGGGCTGGGACAACCCCCTGTTTATATCACTGCAGCCTTCTGTGTGACCCATGCTTCTTCATTGTTGGTGATTTGAGGGTTTATCTGCTTCCTTCCTTCCCGGATGAGTTTAGATGAATAAGAGTCATGCTTATGCTCAGAATAGTTGAAGGCTGTGCTGCCATCCAGCGAGATCTGGACAGGCTGGAGAGCTGGGCAAAGGAAAACCTAACGAAGTTCAGCAAGGAGAGGTGTAGAGTCCTACCCTGGGGAGGAACAACACCATGGACTGGTACAGGTTGGGGGTAGACCCCCTGGAAAACAGCCCCATGGAGAGGGACCTTGGTGTCCTGGTGGACAAGGTTAGATACAAGTTCTCCATGGGACAGCAATGGGCCCTTGTGGCCAGGAAGGCCAAGGGTCTCCTGGGGAGCATGAAGAAGAGTGTGGCCAGCAGGTCAAGGGAGGTTCTCCTCCCCCTCTACTCTGCACCAGTGAGACAACAGCTGGAGTATTGTGTCCAGTTCTGGGCTCCCCAGTTCAAGAGGGACAGGGAAATACCAGAGAGAGTCCAACGGAGGCTACAAAGATGCTGAAGGGGCTGGAACATCTCTGCTGAGGAAAGGCTGAGAGCCCTGGGGCTGTTCAGCCTGGAGAAGAGAAGCCTGAGAGGGGAGCTGATGAATGGTTACAAATCTCTGCAGGGTGGGGGGCAAGTGAAGGGGCCAGGCTCTTGTCAGTGGTGCCTTGTGATAGGACAAGAGGTGATGGTAGCAAGGGGAACACAGGAGGTTCCATCTCAACAGGAGGACAAACTTTTTTACTGTGAGGGTGACAGAGCCTGGCCCAGGCTGCCCAGAGAGGTTGTGGGGTCTCCTTCTCTAGAGACTTTACAGACCCTCCTGGATCTGTTCCTGTGTGGGCTGCCCTGGGTGTTCCTGCTCTGGCAGGGGGGTTGGACTCGATGATCTCCAGAGACCCCTTCTAACCCCTACCATGCTGTGATTCTATTATTTTAGTTGTGAGGGAGCTCAGATATCAGTGCTCCTCTCCCAAACTTGGGTGAGCAAAGAGCTTCCCCTTCTTTGCACCGACTCATTGCTACGATAGGTCCCCAACATACTCCAGGATCACTGCTGGTGAAGTCAAGTCTGAGCTTTTTTGGACCAAGAGGGGTGGCAGCAGTTCCCATCCAGCCCGTATTGTATTTGAGGTTAGCAAGCAGAAACCAGGAGGCAGTATCCCTGGGCGCTGGGTTTGAGAAGTTGTGACCAGCAAGGGAAGCCAGAGGAATCTGAACACTCCACAGCTGGATGACCAACGTTTAAAGCTGGCCTAGAGCTGATGAAATACAGCTGCACGTACTCCTGCCAGCCAGTGCATCTGCCTCGGTAACAGATGCACGTGCAGGATCTTAAAACCCACCTCTGCCAAGCCATCGGCAAGGAAGGCGAGAATGGTGTGCAGCTTTGAACGAGGAGAGGCTTGGAGGAGGTTTGCAGTGGCAGCTGAAATACGCAGCTGGTGTTGTCCAAGCACCTTACGGCATTTAACAGCCAGCTACAGAAAATTCTGTGTGACCAGTTCGAGAAGCTTAATATGAAGAAGGTGGCGAGGTTGTACTCCTTGACTAAGAGCACTAAAAGTGTGGTTTTGTGTTGTAACACCACAGGATGGGAGTGTACCATCATTTAAATGTGTTATTAAGCTAATGACCTCATCAGAGGTATTAAAAAGCAACAGCTATCATCTTGCTACACCAGTGGTGCTGGCGGTTGAAGCTTTCAACTTTTATTTATGGACCAATGTAACTGAAAGTGGAGGGGGAGCTCCTCCTGAGCTGAATTGCTCCCTGTAAGAGCATCTCTGTGTCTGCTGCCTGGGAGTGGAGCCAGGGGAGCACCCGTGGGCTCAGGAGACAGATGTTTGATCTCTACTTCCTTGTGTACGCCAGCAAGTTCAGCACACCCTCAAATGAAGACTTTGTTTTTTCTTAGCTTCCTGAAGGTGTATCCTATCTTGCACCAAATCTTCTAAAATTCTGCTTTAGACAAAGCCTGAGGCGATTTAGGTTTGCATATTTTCCTAAGAGGATTACTCTTCACACTTGGTTGCTTTATAAATTGTTTGAGGGTTTGGGGTTGGTTTATGATTTCCAAAGTACACAAAAAGCCACATACACATGCAGACTGTCCTGACATGTATTGTCTGGGGGTTAGTAAGAGAAATCTGGTGTTTGAAATAGTAGTAAACTGAATTGCTCAGGGTTATTTTGAATGGGAAACCATTTCACTAATCAGATTTGCAGCCTGTCTGCAGGAACGGTCGTAGCAGCACAACTGGAGGGGCTAGCAAATTGCAAGGAGGATTAGAAACTGCTTACACTGGCATCAGGGAAAGCAATTTATTGTGAAAATACAGCCCAGGAATAAATTAATGAGCAGCCTTTCAAGGATGGGGCTGCTCATAACACATTTTGATTCTGGAAAACTCTTTACTTTACAGATCAAGGGAAGAAGGCAGCTCGGTGGGAAGCATATGGAGATAAATAGGGAAAAAAATAACGTTTAGTCTATGAGGACTTTTATTAGTGAAGTTCCTACTCATAAAATCACTGGTGAGGTGCTGTGCACCTCATCAAGGGCCCCTAGGAGCAGTGGGTGCTGACAGTCCCCGTGCCAGCCAGGTGCTGTGGCAGGGTGTCTTCGCTCCACTGGCTGTTGCAGCTGCTTATCACCCCCCAAGAGGGTCATTCTGGTCATTGCCAGCCTCACTTTTCATTACGTGCCCATGTGTGGGCTGGTTCTTAAACATGTATTTTTCTTTTTTATGGTGTTTGGGGAGGGGCTAGGTGCAGCTTCTCATGTTGTGCTGCTGTTGGGGTGGTTGGAGGTTGTACAGCAGCGATTACTGCTAAACCCAGACTTGTACTGGGCTTCTTCCCTGCCTGCTAGAACAGCTGGAACACGTGAGATGTGAGGATTTCCTTACTTCGTTGCACTGAAGGTGGAGGAGGGGTCTGACTCGGCCATGGAAAACTGTTTTAAAACAGGAGTAAGCTCATCTGTGCTGCTCGGAGGGTCCTCAGAGCTCTCTTTCAAACTGCTGGTTCATGCCCAGTGCTGTGGCTCCATCATCTTTCATCTCTCTTCAGTCACTCCTCAGAGGTGTGATGAGATGGACTTCACTGAGAAACAAGTGGCATTTAGTTGGTAGAAAGGCAAGAGGCAAAGAGAAGTGTTCCCCTTGGCAGTGTGAACAACAGACTCTGTTGAGCCACACCTGCATTATTTTACCAAGGAACTGTAGTTGTAGCATTGCAACCTGGACCACAGCAAATGTGGGGCTGGTGTTAGGTGGGTGTTAAACCCTTGAAGGAAGGAAAACCAGAAAGCACAAACTGAGGAGGAAGAGCTATTGGGAAGCTTCAGCTTCTGTTTTGCTAGAGAAGATTACGTGGAGTAAGCTTGCTTCTGGTTGGTATCAAATTGATTTATTAAGGTAGGCAGAACAACACTGATGAGTATCCAAAGGTACAGCTCGGCTAGCGACAGCAGTTTGTGAGCTTTGCTGCATAACAGCTCTGAGGACATTCTCATGCCCTCTAACCCACAATGATCTTTTGTTTTCTGTTTTCTCTGCAGACGTCGGCTGATCTCCCAGCGATCTTCTCTGGAGACTCTGGAGGACATTGAGGAAAATGCCCCACTGCGGAGGTCATTTTATTTACTCTCTGGTTACTTGTCTGTAAGGCACGTGCACGGGCAGGCTGCCCATCCCTGCATGTGCTGGAAAGTGGTGGGGTGTTCACATTAAGTTGTTCTTCATAGTGGGTAAAGTGATACCTCACGCACCCTTCAGGGTGGAGGGCAACATGAATTACACCTTCCTTGGCTTTAGGTTATTAAATGAAAGGTCAGAATTTAACTAAAACATCAGGAAATAAAAAGTCAAATTTGATTAATATAGAAGTTTAGTTGTCACTACCAGGAAATGACTGTCCTCTAGCATACACGGTACCTTGGAAAAGTAAGGAGAGCTGGTTTAATGAAGTAAGTTTTTGAAGGCTAGTATTTCTAGTATTCTTATTTTTTATGGCCTTTTATCATCTGTCCTCTCAGCACACGCAGTCTCTGCTTTGGTAACCAGTGTTACCATCTTTCTCCGTTGGCTGGTAGGTTTGTGACTGCTGCCTCACTAATAAACCTGTCCTCATCCTTGTTATCTTAGCAGCTCCGATGTGGTTTTATTTCTGCATTCAGGAGGCCACGGCTTCTCTGGGGACCACAGTAATTAGTCCTCTGGGGTGATGGAAAATGAAGCAACTGCTTAACAGTTCAGAAACGGGCTGATCAGTAATCTGCATCCAGGTCAGCTCTTTGGCAAGGCAGCAGCTGAATTCTGAACGTCTCTTTATCTTGGGACCTGTAATTCAGCTGGTTTATGTTGATGTTTAGCCTATAGCCTTGTTTATCCACATGCAGATTGGCCACCTCTCCCTACCTGGAAGCAAAGACCGAGCAGCAGAGGCTGGTCCGACTGGCCCGTTACCCAGGCTTGATTATTTTTACCAAGCTTACTGTTGAATGCTTACCAGCATGTTATGGAGCGTTCTCATAAATGATTCAAACACGTGTCACTGGCAAGAGGCACGAGATACGGTTTGCAGGGCAGTATTTTTACTTGCTGATCTGCAGAATTGGTGGTAGCAGCTCTCTCGTGGTGGCATTTTCCTGTGAAGAAGCTAACGAGGCTCATCGCAACCAGAGGGTGAGGGAATCTCAAGGGTTTTATTAACAGGAGAGAAGGCAGAACTGGCAAGGCGATGGGGTCCCCCCCTCAGGGTGTGCCCGTGCAGTGTGATGCTGTTTGGGTGCAGCAGAGGGGTCCCTGGTGTCTCGGGACTCGCCATCTGTGGTTTCAGTCCAACAAAAGGACCTCTTGGGGTTGAGAAGCTGCTGAACTCTGCCTATGCATAGTAGAGGGTGGGGAAAATAGTTTAGCCAGGCTCAACGTGCTGGTCCCATGCACCAGCAGAGGATGCTTGTCCCTCAGCTCCCATGGAGGATGCAGCAGCTGTGGTCCAGCAGCCCTGGCCGCGCAGCGAGCGCAGATCTCGCCGCTGCCTCCGCGCCGTGCTGTGCCTTGGGCCACAACAGCACTGAGATGAAACAGAGGAAGCTTTCAGAGGCGTTGTGGTTTCAGCTGATTAAAAAGAGCAAGGCTGGGAGTGGGGAGGATATTGCTGCTTGTCTCATCTCTTCTCCCTCTGGCAATTTATTTCTCTTAACTGCAATTTTAAAAAGTGTGTTCAGATGTAAAATAGATTTAAGGATTAATGTTTTGAAGGAAGATTTTTTTTCCCCCCCTGAGGTAGTTTATTTTATTTTTCAGTTGTTTTGTACGCTGTCAGGAATGTGAAAAGTAATATTTAGAATTAAAAGCAAATAGGCATTATCCTTGCAAATGAGAGATTTTAAATCTTTCTAAACTTAAACCAAGAAAGAACTTTCCTCAATAGCTCCTTTATCAATAGCTGAGGGGGATACAAAAGTGTGGGTGTTGGTGTGAGAGGGAAAATCGCGTATTTACCAGGTTTTGGTTTAGTTGAATTATTTTTTTTCCTCCGAAAGCCTGGGATAAGCTGTCACAGCAGATTACAGGAAGTTTTATTTTGCTGAGTTTTTTTTCTTTTTATGACGTGTTTTTCTGTGCGAGGGGAGGAGTAGTGGTGCATTTTCTTATGATTATTTTCAATATTTGTTTTTTTAATTTGAGCTGTCCCATTTCCAGACTTATTGTCTTTATTGTTCTTGCCGATTCCTAACACAGGGTGACTCGAATCATTTGTCTCGTCTTTCCTTCCTGCCTTTGTGTAGACTTCTTGGCTGTACAGCAGGGAACTAAGTACTTTTTATTTTTTTCTTTCCCTCTCCCTGCCCCCCAACTAATTTATTTTTCAGATGTCGGACACTCTCAGGATCACCCAGACCAAAGAACTTTAAGAAGGTTCATTTTATCAAGAACATGCGGCAGCACGATACCAGAAACGGCAGGTACTGTGCATCCAAAGGTTGTTCCGCACGGGACGCGGGCGAAGGGCAGGGTTGGCATCCCCGTGCAAGGGCAGGACGTGCCATTGCCACCTGCCACCGACGTAGTAATGGCCTTTAAAATTGGCTGTGAAGGCGCAGGCTGCAGGGCACGCGCCGTTCGCGGCTGCAGCACGAGTCAGGCGAAGTGCTAGCCCGTGGATTTGGAAGACCTGTGTGTCCATAATACAAATAACTTGTGTAAAATGAAAATCAGTTGGAGCAAACGAGGCACGATCTGGTTGCGTCCCTTCAAGAGCAGTGCTGGGTGCTCAGCGTGAGAGGGACACGCGGCCGAGACTGCCCCGAGCCACTTTAGCAACGGCTGAATGACGTTTCAACATCCGTTAGTGGGGATGAGGAGGGTAGGTATCAAACTGGCTGGCTTGTCAGGGCTGCATGTGGCAGGAGGCTTACTGGACAAGGAGCTCAAGAAAACAGCTTCGAGGAAAGGTATTAAGATCATCCCGGAGTCTTACAAGATACGTTACTAAACCTGACAGGTCCCAGTTGCACCACTGTGCCCTCCCGGGTGCAAAGTGCTGGTTGATAAACACACAGCTGGGGGCGGCTGTGGCAAGGTGAGGAGTGGGAACCTTGTTTTCAAGGCAGACCCAGGCAGAGGGGCTCCCGGGAGGTGTGTGTGGGGTGCAGCTGTGGCCATGGCACACCCCGAGCTGGGACGTGCCCACGTTGCAGCCATAGGCACCGGTGGGACCTACACAACAGCACTCTGCAGGGACTTTGCTTGCTGCAGAGGCAGGGTGCCTGTCCTGTTCCCATCAGCAAAATAGGTTCTTTATTGCAGTATCATCCAGCTCAGAGGTGAAACTAGCTTCTCCCTGCTTATAACAAAGACATTGTCCTCTCTGGCTTTATCTAGAGACAATTTCCCCACATGCCTTATGATTTTATTCTTGTCCTTCCAAACTTAAATAAGTTTTAAACGGACAACCTCAACAGGTTATGTATAGACTGAAACCATGCCACTGAGAGTTGTCTCTTGCTGTTCTCATACAGCTGCCATGTACAAGAACCACGTAGGTTCCTGTGGGCTGATTTGTGCCCATAGCCTGTGGTTTCCAGCCAAAAACCTGAAACCAGGTCAACAGAAATTCTGTCATTACACTGGTTTTATGAAGTGAATTCTGGTCGGCGTTGTTTGGCTCAGGCAGAATTTCCCTTGCATTTATTCTCACACGTGCAACTAAATGAAGTGAAAGGTAATGATCAACAGAAATATTGGAGAAGGTGGCTCTGAGAGATGGCTTTTCAGAAAAAGCTTTTGTAGCAAACAGACACCTGCAGAACTGTTGACTGGTTACCTGACTAGCAGCTGATTATTGTCTCTACACCAAATACACGTGGAATCCAACGCTGAAAAACAACCCTCTAATTTTAGTCTATACATAAATATATGTAGACTCTGACTTTCTTACAGCAAAAAAATACTTACTCATAAAGTATTATCCAGATTCCACAGAGAACGAGTAGTTTCTGAGGCGCATATATAAAATAGATCCGTAAGCTCAGTGGAAATACTGCCTGCAAAAAAAACTGAATAAATATTCAATTTGTGAACTCTTTTCTCCATATATTGCAAAAAAAAAGGTATTTCTAGGATATACCCTAGCATTTTATTTCAGTTTATATATCGGTCATTAGGAAAGATAATATAACTGAAGCTTTTTCTTGATAAGAAAACACTGGGTAAGCTTCTGTTATTCAACTGGCTTCTTACCTTTATCAGCACAGTTTTTCCAGAATATTTCCATAATCCTAATAAAAATCCCTTTATACAATAACAGTTTTTAAAGTGCTTTTTGTCCTATGGACAGAGAGCCGCAGTGATATTAGCTAAAAGTAAAATGCAAAGTCAACACTTTGTGTCACCCCTAAGGCCAGCTAAGTCTAGAAATAAGTCACCTGACCATATACCCTGTTTGTCCAAGGGGTCTGAGTGCTGTTGCAGTCACTGTAGTTTAACAGGCATTCTGGATGAAAAGGACCCCTGGAAAATCAGGTGGGTCTGCTCCATGTGTTCACTGTAAAATTAACAGGTTTTGAGTACCTTAAGACCTTTAAAGCTGGTGCCCTCCCATGGATGTGGAGGAGCACAAGTATTGCAATGGATAGAAAACCCTCCTGGGGCTCCTTCCCATGCCTGGGACCTTGTCTCAGGCAGCTCGTGTCTGCTTGTGCAAGACACAGGCACTGGGCCAGGCTGGAATCGGGCTCGCTGAGCTCTCTCCAAAACCCCATACCCTTCTGTCACAGCATGGCAGCCTTTCACTTCACCTGAGGAGCCCAGCTTGGAAAACATCTACACAGAATATATTTTTGAGTGGTGTATTTAAAGCTGGGCTTTAAAATAGCTGGTGCTTTCAGTAATTGTTTTGCTGGCTTGTCACTGTGAGTGTCACGTGAAAGAAAACGGCAGTGTAGATAAGAGCTTAGGGCTCCTTCCTCTGTTAACTGCCCTTATTTGTGGCTCCCAACCTGTAAAGTATATAAAGTCCTTGTCGTGCAGCACCGAGAGCTCGTCCCCTCTCTCTCAGCTCCAGGGCCGGGATGTGCTGAGCGACTGCTCTGGACCCAGCCTTTGGCCGTCCAGCGGCAGGGCAGGAGCGGCTGCGGTTAAAACAAGAGTTCAGCTGTTTGGCACAGAGAAGAACCACCAGGACACAGACCACAGCTTATCAGTAGTCCATGTAAAGCTTCCTGGAGATGGTTCATGGTTCTGTGCACTGGTTAAACTGGGTTCTTTGGATTTGTAGATGTGGCTTATTAAAGGAGCTGGAAAACTAGGTTTCCTGGGCTGTATTCTCCAAGCAGTCTTGTAAAAGAGCCTAGAGCAAATTTTCCCATTAATACACAAAGACGAGTCAGCCTGAACATCTAAGTTAGAACAGATAGCCACCAGCATGTGGTTTCACCCACTTTACTTACCAGGTTTATTGGTGGCATCTTCCATAAGCTGTGAAGCACAAGATTTCCTATTTGGCAGAAACAGGCCATGGTGAGAGTGGGACAAGAACATTTCTAGAGTCATCCTAGATAGTAGATATAAAAGCAGTAAAGTAGTGCTCCTCACCCACCCCCATGCCTTTGCTTTCTCACTGTTTTTTGTCGGGATACAGACCTAAGCCAAGGCTTCTTTGCTGCCCTTTTCACAGTGGAATTGCCCACTAAGAGGCTGGTCGACTGTTGCAGGTCCTCACAGCTCATAATTGCTCTCAGCCACCTCCCAACAGCCCAAACTTAGGGGCAACAAATGATAGTTGCTAGATAGCATCCATGGTTTCCGTGTTCACCTTTGAAGGGCATCAAAGCCCTGGTAGCCAAGCATCATCAATCAAGAGGCTACAGTATTCCCATGTATATGGTCCATTTGATGTATATCACCTTGCTTTTGGAGCAGCACAGTCCCACCTAGACAGACACTAAGAAAGAAAACAGACGTTACTCTTCTTCAGGTCACGTGAACCACTGGTTCTGGTGAGAGCCTTGTGCTTAGGAAGTTTTTTGTAGCTCCGTAGCATGCACCTCATGAAAGCAATGAGGAGATCAGCTTTTGCAGTCTGGGGCAGTTGCACATTGGCAGAGCTTTCTTGCAAAATAATGGCTGCTCTGAAGCATAGTAATTAGTACTTCTTGGGGAAATGTGAGCATTAAATGGTGAAAAACTTCTCGTGAAGTCATTTGAAACATGTCTAGGTGGCAGTCAGGGCACATGGTCCCACTCTGACTCAAGCTGCTCCTGGTGTCGGACGTGGCACATTCAGAGCTGTGCAGGATCATAGACATCCTTTGGTAAAGACCTGAAATCTGGTAAAATGCTTTCTTCCCATAACCAGTAATTCAATTTTCTTGAACAGCAACAGGCTTCCACCACACCTTCTTCTCCAAAGCATACTTTGTGGCAAGTTTCTGGGCTCTCTGCTCCAGTAAACCATTGCAGGAGGCCCCAGAATGTTTTCGTTTTCCACGCATAGCATCAGATCTCTAAAGAAAATGCTGTGATGAGTTTTTTACCACTGCCTTCCCTGCTTCTCTTCCAGTCCAGCTCCTAAGTCTATTTTGCATCAGCTCCCTCCAGATGTCTGCAGATGAAGTTTTGTGGCATCCTGGTGGAGGCTGTGGGCTCCTCTCCTGCTCTGCCTGGGAGATCTTTATGTAAAGAGGGTCCTTCACTTTACGGAAAGAGAGGCAGCACTTGGATCCCAAGGGAACAAAAGCTCAAAAAACTAGAGGCTGGGCTGGTGCTTTTAATTTCCTTCCTGGTCTGATTCCTTCTGATACACAAAGCAAGTTTTCTGTGGAACTTCCCACTGTTGTCTGTGCTTGTAGACATGGAAGCATCTGTTTTTCTTCAAGTATTAAGATTTTTTTAGGGAGGTGTTGGTGGAAGAGCTGTATTTCCAGGAGCAACCAGAGGGAGTGGGGGGAATACACTCAGTGGGTACCGTGGTTTTCCAAATTCAAAGATGCTTTCTGATGTCAGCCTTGAAATGTGTGCCAAGTTTCATACATCAGCAAACAAGGCTTCCAGCGAACAAGCAAGCTGTTGTGAGAGCTTATAAGCACTGCAGTAAGCAGTGGAAAGCACAAAATTAATCGTATGTCAGGTTTTTTTGCCTGTGGATTGCCTTTCTCAAATGTGAAAAATGATTCCCCCTGCTCTCTAACTTACTGCTGCGTCATGAGACCATCTTAGAGGATCTGAGCTATTTACCATAGCTAAGGGTTGTTAAAGCATTCAGACAAACAGTGAAATAATCTTCTATCTGCTGCAGGAGAACTTCCCAATGCTGTATGCATGGGTATTATTAGAAACCCTCTCTGTTAAAGGGTAACTACCACTTTGCTTTTAAACATGCATTTAAGGAAGAAAATAGGATTTCTGTAACAGAATGATCCAGGAGAAGGAAAATTGTTCATTCTGCATTTTTCCAGGCATTATGTGCAGCAGTTCTCTTGAGGATCTAAACCTTTTCCAAGAGTGATGAGTAAGCTGGTCCCTTAAGGAAATAGTGTTTTACTAACAGTGTAACTGGTA
The DNA here is from genome assembly GCA_024611175.1 of Megaceryle torquata. Lineage (NCBI taxonomy): Eukaryota > Metazoa > Chordata > Aves > Coraciiformes > Cerylidae > Megaceryle > Megaceryle torquata. The sequence continues at coordinate 17,539 of JANIJG010012067.1, read as the reverse complement.
CGAGATTCATTAGGTATGTTTGGTGGTCTTTGGACAGTAAGAACCAAAGAGCTTGGTAGGGTTTGTTGTCCAGCTTTGACCAGTGTAGGACAAAGGATGAAGAATTTGGGTGAAATCCTCACATAGAGACCTGTGGCAGACATCAGAGAAATCCACGCTCGAGAGCAGCACAGGGAAGTGCAGTAGTCCTGACAACCAGCCTAGCAGTAGGTCCCAGCATTCTGACCAAAAGTGGAGACTTTTAGTAAGGTAAAACGTTAGTAAATTATAACACTAATCAGATTAGAAGATGGCACAAATTGCTGTCACTGTGCCTTAGAGGAATCTGAGGGGATGCAGCCCGTTGGCCAGCTTCAGAGGGGTCTGTTTAGTGTACGTTGTACAACTGTCAGTGACCTGTAGGGTGATAAAGAAAGAGGGTATGTTTATAAACAATCAGTTAATTATTGGCATTGAGGCTTGACGAGGCTCCGAGCAACCTGCTCTAGTTGAGGATGTCCCTGCTCTCAGCAGGGATTTTATATCTTTATATCTTATTTATATCTGTGATTTTATATCTTACATCTTGACCAAGCTTCTGCTTGCATCTTGAGCTGCACCTCCCAGCACTACAGTGACGTAGCTATTGGCAGTCCATGCAGTTGTAGGGAAAGTGAGTCTTGACCTCGAGGTGGTTTTGATGTTGCTTAACGGCATGTCAAAGCTTGATGGTTAAAGGTAGTAGCGTGTCTGTAAAGCAGATAGGTTGCTCTAAGGTATTTGATTTAATGCCATGTGTGATTTTGCAGATGGCACAGAGATTTGGAGGCTAGTTAAAAATATGAGGTGTTTGCTCTAAGAGCAGCCTGGATTCTGAGATAAGCTGTGTGCAGGCAGATCATGTGTGCTTTCATGTGGCCAAGTCCTGAGCTACCTGCTCAAGAATGAAGTTGGGCCATGCTTACAAGGAGGGATTCAGCCCTTAGAGTTAGTGACTGAGATAGACGTGATGCTGGAGGTGAAGGAGCAAAGAACAGTGGGGTCAGTCGTGCCTGAGTGTCAATGCAACGTCGTAACCAAGAGGGCTGATGTGATTCCTGAGTGCAGAGGTTGGTGGGTAGACGCTGCTCTTAAAGGTAAGACTGAAAGCTGTGATGTTTACATCTGCCACCTGGGCAACTGCTGAGGCCACTGCTACTGCCCAGAGACCAAGAAGAATGAGGGAAAACTGGAGAATACTCAAGGAGCAACCTGGAAAACACTGAAATCTAAATGTTTATGATCAGAGCAAACTTTGCCTTCATCCATGAATCGGGCTGTTTCAGGAATAGGAAGTTGAAAATCAAGGGAGTCCTTTGGTTTAGCAGAGTAAGGTCGTGCCCAGCAGCTGGAAATTCTTGTCCAGTAAATACGCTGGCCACGGAGTCGTGTTGTGTGTCGCCGGTGGTTGTCGGTGTGTGTCACCTGGCTTGCTGCTGGGTTTAGTCTGCTTAGTTTCAGCCATGGTGGTGAGTTGTGAGGACACCTTCTTGCCTCTCTGGGTGGACTTCTTTCAGTAGAACTCCTTTCACTAGAAAAACATCTCTTCTGGATTTCAAGGGGGTCTTCCCAGAAGGCCTGTAGAGGGGATGGTTGGCCACAGCCCATCGGCTGTGTAACGTACGGCACAGGCTTCAGCACTCCTGGAAAGACTCGGTACCTGTGAGACAAAAAGGAGGAGGGAGAAACCATCCGTGATGGAACTTCTTTGATTACTAATTCCTCAACGATAACATCTGTTGCTTTGCTTATTGTGGGTGGGTGGGGATTTAAAAATTTTAGTCTTTGATTTCTTTTATTTTCTTTTATATTTTAGAATAGTCCTTATCAGCAGCAGAAGATCCTTCTGTAGCATATTTTCAGTGCTGCCATATCGAGACTGTACCCAAGTCGGGTATGTATATTTATACATGTACTACATAGTCTTTCTGGGCCTGCATGTAGACCTGATAATGGACAACAGCATGATGGAGGCTAATGCTTTTACATTGCTGCTCTGAGAAGAGATAAATGTGCTTAAGATATGGTTGTCTTGTGGAATGTTACCAGGTTAAAACTACAACTTCCAGGCTGCAGTTTATTTATATGTGTTGTGTTATCTTTAATTATAAAACTGGAGAAAACTACCCCCCTGAAATCAATGTTCTGGAAAAATGCACTGGTTTTATTGTTTCTTTTGACTTCTCTCATCTTTGAGTACTCCAGGCAGCACAACTTTTATGTCGTGAGCAGTCTTTGCTCTGTCATTCTCCCACACAAACATGGTCCCCTGCACCTAGATTTCCAAAACTGTAGAGAAATATTTGGATTCAGATTTAATACATTTTTATTGTACCTTTAGCCACGGGTCAGATCGTTCAGTCAGTGAAAACAGATTGTTCTGGCCATAATACCCCATGGGTCCTTAGCTGGTGTTAGCAATGTCCACGAGGCTGCCGTACACCCCCTGATGTGCTGAGATGCTAGACCTCCAATAGAAAAGTTTATTTGGATCGAAGCCGTTCTCCAAAAGACTTGAGAAAGCTTTCTGCTCTTCCACTGAAACTGCAGAAGTGGAAGAAACTGGATTTGGCTGGGAGATGTTGTCTCGCAGGCTCTGGGGCACAGCTCGCTGGGTGCCCTCGGAGAGCAAGGGAAGGGCAGTGCTGGTCGGCAGCAGCTCCTGGGGCAGAGGAGAGCTGAGAGCTGCCTGGGGTCAGGGTCAGCTTGGTGCCCGCAGGACACAAGGTTTGTGGGAAATACTCAGGTGATACACTTTGAAATGACTACAGTCAAATTTATCCAGTGTGTAACGGATGAATTTGGCTCCTGTTTTCCAGCCATCTCTTTAACTCGGGAGAAAGATTTGCCACAAACTGCTTGTGCATCAGTAATTGAAACAAAGGGAGATTATTTTTAATGCACAAAGGGAAGGAGGCACCTTCGTAGTGGAGCTGACTTGCTCTCCTGTCTCTTCTTACAGTAAATTTTTTCCCTTAATTAAACTCAGATGACACATCAGGCAAATTCTTAACAGACTGGCAGCGTTGTTCGTTCTTCTTGGGTACACTGTCGTTCATTTATGGTCATTGTCCTGTGGAAATTGCCTCTATTGAAAACTGTATATATTTTGAAATGCTGATGACTGGTTGTATCTTTTAAATTACAGCAGTAACGAGCCCAGCAGCAAGCCTAAATACTATTTTAGTGTGTAATGTCTTGTAGGTACCACCCTTGCACAGCAAGAAGGGCATGGGATGAGAAGGTAGCAAGTGCCAGTACAAAACAATCCAGTCCTGTTCCCTTTGCTAAAAAGACAAGATTAAAAAAAAAAAAAAAAAATTAAAATAAAATTGCCCTCTCTTTCTTGCAGAGCAGAGAGAAACAATTCAATGGCACCTCCTTCCAGGAGCAGCTGTTGCAGAGAACAGATGAGGCAGTATAGCATGAACTGTAGCCACTCTGTTCAGGCTGCACAGAGCTTGCTTGCTCCGTTGCACATTTTGGGTGGGTGGTAGGAGGGGGGAGAGACACCGGTACCCTTTTGAAGTACTAGTGACAGCATCCTTTAGCTTTGCTTTCTCCGAGTCTCCGGTTGCTGATGTCTGTCCTTGGGCAAGACATCTTAACTGGTTTAGGTTCTGCAAACACGACTGAATAATTTATGAAAAGAAAGGAATCATTGCAGGGAGCCATGGGCACATCTCAATTAGAGTGGGGTAAGCCCTGACGGGAGCAGGAAATCAGGGTGGACGTGCGTGCAGGGGGGACTGTTCCATGTGAGAGGGCACCGGGGCCAGCAAGGAGCTCTGTAGGCACAGCTGTGTTCTGGGGAGGCTGCCGGCCCCGGCCGCGCTGTGTCAGTGCTGGCAGCTAACCTGCACTAACGGATCCCTTTTCAAAACCTGTCTGGGAGTCAGTTCCTGCAGCCACGGCTGAGCTGTGTGCTTGGCCGGGCTGGATGGGGCAGCATCACCCCTTACCAGGGAGCTGCGAGCAATGTCCTCTAGACTGCGGCCCTTGCTTGCTCATCCTCCGTGCTGAGATCAAGCTACATGGCGAGGACCCCCTTCAGCCCCCCCCAGACTGTGGTTTTAAGTGATTTTACAAACACAGATGGATGTCTGGGGGTGCAGGAAGCAGAGCCGTGTTGGTATGTGAGAGGGTGAAGTTTGAGCTGTCCCCTGGAGGATGTTACCCAAATCCCCCTCCCCAGCAGCCCGGCAGCTGCCAGCCCACTGGAGTGCAACTGGCAGCAGGCTTTTGGAGGGGAGTGTACTCCAGAGCAGTGCAGAGGCTGCCAAGGATGATTTTTCTACCTGTGGTTTCAGAAGGCTGAGCTGGTGGTAGCTGCTGGGGCTGAGAGGTGAGCTAAGGGAATCACTTGCTTTAGGTTTTTTCTGTCACGTCAAAGAGAAGTGAAAAGTACAAAGTGGAGTGTGACATGGTGGGGAGAAAAAAAGTCATACACAGAAGCAGTCACTAGAATTTTCAGTCCTCAAAATGTTTTCCATACCTTGTATCTGATGGAACCCTGATGCTTTAGCTTGTAGTGCTTTTGTGCAAGGGAGAGAATTGAAGTCAGAGGTTTTGAGATGCATTATGAGGTTTATAAATTAGTCCTGCTGGAGTCACTGAGAGGCAGATACTTTTGTGGATCTGAGCCATAAATTCTCTCCAGGTCTGTTTTTTTTTCTTTCCCCACCATCTTTGCTGGTGGCTTCAAGACAGGCGCAGGTTCACTTGTTTCCATGGCCAAAAGTAGGGTAATGGGCAAGACCAGAGCTTGCTTTCTTCCCCCATCTAGACCAGCAGAGCAGCTGTGAGGGGAGCCAGGGCCAGGAGAAAGCAGCGTGAGGAAGACTGTACTGCAAGCCAGGAGCTGAAAGAGCTGCTGAGCATCTTGCTTGCTGGCTTCCCTTGACCTTGAGTGTCCTGCAGTGCTACAGCCCAAGGTCATCAGACCCTATGCAGGGCTTAGTGGTGGATAGAGCAGTGGTGACAGGGTGGCCCTGTACTGAGAGCACTGTAACAGTGTTATTGCCTCATTAAATTAACATACACATACTCAAACTCTCATTAAACTGGGTCAGGGCAATCCCAGGCACCGATACAGGCTGGGCGGTGACCAGCTTGGGAGCAGCCCTGAAGAAAAGGCCTTGGGGGTGCTGGTGGATGAGAAGCTCAACGTGAGCCAGCAGTGTGCACTGGCAGCCCAGAAGCAAATCGTATCCCGGGCTGCGTCAAGAGAAGCGTGGCCAGCAGGTCGAGGCAGTTGATTCTCCCCCTCTACTCCACTCTCGTGAGACCCCACCTGGAGTGCTGTGTCCAGTTCTGGAGCCCCTGTTACAGGAAGGATATGGACGTGCTGGAACATGTCCAGAGAAGGGCCATGAGGATGATCAGAGGGCTGGAGCACCTCTCCTGTGAGGACAGACTGAGAGAG
>JANIJG010012066.1:32755-60667 GCA_024611175.1 Megaceryle torquata | reverse complement strand
CTCTTTTTCTTTTTTTTTTTTTTTTTTTTTTTTTTTTTTTTGTTTTTTTTGGTGGGGGGTGGGGTTTGGTTTTTTTTTCTTTGTGTGTGTGTGTGTGGTTTTGTTTGTTTTTGGTTTTTGTTTGTTTTTGTTTTTTCTTTAAGATTTATATTGGCATATTAATACTTTTTTATTCTTGAACTGCTAACACTCATCATCTCAAAAATCCTGCCTCTGCAGTTTTACCATGCTTCATGCCTCTACTTCATGGCAGGTCCAGAGGAGGCCTATGAAGATGATCAGAGGGCTCGAATACCTCTCCTGTGACGACCGGCTGAGTTTGGCTTGTTCAGCCTGGAGAAGAGAAGGTTCCAGGGAGACCTTATTGTGGCCTACCAGTATCTGAAGGGGGCCTACAAGAAAGATGGGGAGGGACTTTGTAAAAAGGCCTTTAGTGATAGGATGAGGGGTAATGATTTGAAACTGGGAGAGAGTAGATTTAGACTGGAAATGAGAAAAAAGTTCTTCACTCTAAGGATGGTGAGACACTGGAACAGGTTGCCCAGGGAAGTTGTGGATGCTCCATCACTGGATGTGTTCAGATCCAGGTTGGATGGGGCCTTGAGCAACCTGGTCCAGTGGGAGGTATCCCTGCCATGGCAGGGGCAGCTGGAACTAGATGATCTTTAAGTTCCCTTCCAACCCAATCCATTCTATTATTCTATGTTTCTATGACATTCTGCTGATGTTCTCACAGATACTTCTCACAACTCAACTGTTTCCTCGGGAGTCTAAGTGAAGCTGGGACATATTTGGAATAGGTCTTGTACAGCAAATACTTGATCCGTTGAGCTCAGTGTTAGACGTGAGTGTATCTGCATAGACCAAGAGTTGCTTACGTGCTTCATGCTACAGCTTTTTAATATAAAAATGCCCAATTCTTCTCCCTCACAGTCAGGAAGAGACACATATCCCTCTTCCTCTCTGAAACCCAACAAATCAACTGTTATTTTCTTCAGAGTGAATCCATTTCAGAGGCTCATCATGCTCCATTCTCTTTTCTCCCTACCCTCATGTGATGCTCATGTTCATAACTCTTTATAGCCTGGAAGTTGCTACAGTATCAGAGACAGACATAATTGAATGCAGTGCTTCCAAGCAAAGATAGGATCCTTACTTCACTAATAACTACAAGTGCCTCAGTACTGGCATCTTCCCCTCATGCCTCCCAGAAAGATTAATGTTGCCCAGATTTCCATATTTTGGATTCTTAAAGAAAGTGCATCTGTCTTTGAAGAGAGCCCAGAACTGTAGATCCCTGACAACTGAAAGGTCCCTTTGCTGCAGTGATAAGGATTTTAGGGATCCTCTTGTCTTCTGCATTTCCTACTAGCTAATTTAGCCAAAGCCACAAGACCCTGGCATTTGCAGAGCCCATTCAGAGGCACTCTACTAGCTCTGTTCTTGAGAAATCTGTGTGGCTGATTTAGGTCTGTGGATTCTTCTGCTTAAAAGCTTAAAGCCTAGGTGTGGCCACATGCATTCCCCTTTTGAATTTGAGCCTTATTCTTTCCAGTTTCCAGCTGAATACATTATAACTCCTATTAGATATCATTTCACTGCATAGTTGGTCAATGTTTACATAGCTGCATGAATACAGCCCAGTGCAAATTACACCATGATTTTTCTGCCTTTATTTCCTAGCTGTGATCACCATCAAGATTATGTAATATCCTGCCCATGGAATAAGATTCTACAGAATATCTACAGTATATTTGGGACGGGGGGGGGTTGTGGTTGCTTTGGATAAAATATCTCCTGTACCCTTTTAGAAACAGTATGCTCTCACTGACAGCTTGTTAAGTTTACAAGAAAAATAAATCTCTTTTATTCCCAGATGTTCAGCTCTTCTGCCAGAATGAGAACTGGATTAGGAACCGAATAATTAGAAGGTGACATATTACAGAATATAGAGCAAGCTACAATTATATCAGCTCAATGGTCTTTAAGTCTAGGGAAACTGCTGCTTCTCTTGCACGTAAAGCTTTTGAGCCATTAAAATGTGCAAATATAACTGTATGTTGTAAGTCAGCTACACAGGCAATTTGTATTTTTTTTAATGACCACATAATTTTTTCATAGCGTAAAAACATCAGGTGAATACTAGACATCTTCTTAAAAATTCATAAAATACATGTTAAAAAGCTTTAAAGAAAATATTTAGCAGCAAATATCCATGAGTAAATCCTGATTGCTAATATGTTTGTGGTTCTGCTATTAAATTTATCATTGTTATTTTTTGATTTCTTTTCTTCATTGTAAAACAGGTTTTTTTATCAACATTATATAAACAGAATTCCACCAATCTAAAGAGGTTGCTTTTTGAAAAGCTGTGTAATCCACTATAGAATAGCTGAGAAATTTCAGATCTAGTTGCAAACAATCTCCTTAATGAAGAAAATCTCAATATGCAGTGAGTTCTAAGTTACTTATTTTTTTATTCATTATGCATTTTTGTCATTGTCCTATTTTTGCTAGAATAGAAGCATGGTATGCAGGCTGTTAGCAGTTTCAAGTCAGCCAGGGCAGCTGACCTTCTGTTGGCTACAGGTATATCCCATCCCATCCCATCCCATGAACCTCACGCTCATTGTAAAGGTGTAAGTTTGCTAAAAGCAGGAGCTGTTCTTGCTCCTTCTCTTCCTTGTTCAACTGCTCATCCCTGGAGGGGTTCTCTTACCATCCTACTCCCAAGGACTGCTCTTCTGTTTATTGTGATGCCTGTATATTTGCTGGGCTGAGTGTAATTTTGTATACTTTATATTGGCATTAGTATTAGTTTTGCTGTTTCCTTAAATGTTTTAATTTTAACCCATTGTTCTCCTACCTTTTTTCATATCCCACTCATAGCTGGGGAGAGGTCATTGGGTGATGCAACTGCTACAGTTTAGTCCTGGATAGGGACTAAACACAGACAACCATTTATGCAGCTTGCATAATTTTTACCTCTAATAGTAATTTTAATTGCTTATTGGAAAGACAGTTGTGATACTTTAACATAAATTGTAGAACTGCTATTTGAAACAATGAATTTTTGTTCTATAATGATCAAAATGCTTGTCAAGTTTATAACTTTCTGTCTCTCAAGCTATATATTTTTAGCTATCATTTCATCATTCAGCTTAATTCTAAAATATTTTCCTTATCCTTAAGCTACTTCATTACTGAAAGAATATTGTACTCTGTGCCAAAGAGATTTTTTTCTTTTCCTGACATGTTATGTATAAATTAGATAACCGTGTTCACAATGGGAATATCTGTCTTCTCCAGAAGATTTGCTGTCTAGATGCATCTCAGTCTACAAGTATCTATTTTTACCAAATGAAAGATATTTCAATTTTGTCAGTGTAAGTGGAAAAAAATGCAACTATTGGAGAGCTAACTGAAACACTATTTTATAGCATCTCAGTAGGATTTTCACTGGAGAGCAAGTTCATTTGTTACAGATGATTGGAGGGCTGGAACACCTTTCCTATGAGGACATAGAGAAAGTTTGGCTTGTTCAGACTGGAAAAGGTTCCACGGAGACCTTATTGCAGCCCTACGGTATCTGAAGAGGGCCTACAAGAAAGATGGGGAGGGACTTTTTACAAAGGCCTTTAGTGATAGGATGAGAGGTAATGGTTTGTAACTGGGAGAGAGTAGATTTGGATTAGACATTAGGAAGAAGTTCCTCACTCTGACGATGGTGAGACACTGGAACAGGTTGCCCAGGGAAGTTGTGAATGCTCCATCACTCGATGTGTTCAAAACCAGGTTGCATGGGGCTTTGAGCAACCTGGACTAGAAGGCGGTGTCCTCCCCCAGTGTCAGGGGGGTTGGAACTAGGTGATCTTTAAGTTCCTTTCCAACTCAAACCATCCTATGATATTAAAAACTCAAGATTTGATAAAGGAATCTCTATGCAAATCTCTGCTTGGCAGAAGGGTTTTCTTAAGGAACACATCAACAGCTTTGGAGATACATACTTCCATGCTCTTTCTGTAACTTGCTGGTCCTGAATGATAAAATTTTGCTGCACAGCTGCAGGTACTTCACAGAAGAGAGCCTTGTTTATTTAAAATGCTTTTGGGCATTTATCCACAAAAGACCTTAGCTTCATCCAAATATGGATTCTCCACATTTTCACTTAGCTAATCCTAGAATCATATAAACCCTTCAGAAAGCGATATTGTCAGCATTTAAATCCCTCTAAATAAGTAAATATCTTTACATCAAAGGTAACTATGCATTACAGAACTTGAAATTGATAAGCATACATTAATTTCTTCAGTCATTCCATTCAATAGTATTAGTCCTATTGATAATGTAATGTTATTGCCTCTCCACTTGCCCATTCTGTTCCCATTATTTTCTTATGACCAGTCTATCTCATGCTATAGTGTGGTAAATCTGGTTATTACTAGATTCTGCCACTTCTGTTTAAGAATTATCAGATATTTGCTGACCATTAGTTTGAAAATTATTCAAAACTGCCATAAAATGCTGTCTTGAAGGTATCTCAGTGAAGGTCTTCCAAGGACTGTCAAACACTTCATGTATTTGACTTCACCAGTTTAGAATATTGCATTTCCACATCCCAGATAATTTGACTCATGTTGAACAGCTAGAATATTTGTTTTGTCTTGGTTTGTCTGGGGTTTTTTTTTTGTATGGGGGAGTGTCTTGTTTTGTTGTTTGTTTGGGTTTGGTTTATGTTTGGTTGGTTGTTTTTTTCTGTTTGTTTGTGGGGTTTTTTGGGGGGAGAGGGGTGTGGTTTCTGTTTGTTTTCTTTGTTGTGGTTTGATTTTTGTTTGTTTTTTTTTTTAAACCTAATAAACCACACCTGGTTTGTGTGATTAGATCCTGAGGTTGAGAATGGTTTGTGATGGATTCCTCATCAGCTCAGGACTGTGTTAATCCAGGGCAGTGTTTGGAAACCTGGATGTCTAGTGCTGGGACTGTGCACTGCACAATACAGCAGGTGAAGTGAAGCCAAGAGATAAACCTGAGGTTGTTTTTTAGTTCAGTTCTTGTACATATTCACATGTACCTCGACTTGCTACCATTTATTTTCATTTCAGGTAATCAATGGGTCATTAGCAGATTCATTAACTTTAAACTTGGTGAAACCAGTTCTGCTGGAAAGCCCTACAAAGAAAGCTGCAAGAAGTTCTACAGTAGAGCAAATGCTGGCTTTCAAATCCTCTGCAGTGCAGACATTGGGCACCATTTGGCCCAGTCGCTTCCTTCCACCTCTCACCCTGTGTCTATTATTCAGGACTGATGAACCATAAAGAAAATGTAACCCCGAGCTAAGGCTGGGGATAGGGCTCTGAAGCAGAGAATGAGGGGTAAACACGAGCTGGGAAATGTAGGAAGACTGATCTTAAAGTCCCTGGTGAATCCATATGAGCACCAAAACATATACACGCAGAGAAAGCATCTGAAAACTTTTGCCCTTGGGATCATCATATTTTAGCTGAACTATAATTCAGGAGAAATGCTGCTGATTTAGCTTCAGTTTGTGCTCAATGAAGAGGTTCGCTCCAGTTCATGGCCATGTAAAAGCAAGTTATATGCTGGTTTGAACTGGTTTTTCATTAATTTTGACTTAGTCTTACCCACTGAGTGCAGCACTGTAACACCTAAACTGCTTTGCATATTCACCTCAAAGTAACAACCGTTCTATGGGCACTGCTATGTTATCAGGCACCGTGCCTGAGTTACAACCCTCACAACAGTTCTCAGCTATTCATTCTCTGCTTATTTCCAAGTTCCTCAGAATATATCAGCGCAGGAAATGGATGTGGCTGGCAAGCTATTGTAACAGTCAAGTTTATTTTTCAGATTGTGATAATTTAGTGATAGAAATTAGACTCTTCATATTAAATTTGTAACTTCTTGACATTTCAGGAAGAACTGGGTGCCCTCAACTCCCAGGACATACTGAACAGTGCATTGACAGTTTCCTGATGAGTTTATGTCCTTTGCATGATAGCATCTTACAGAAAACCTTGAATTAAATTCACAGTGAGAAGAATCTAGTGCTTATGGATGTTCATACATGATAAAACTAGTTGCACTGTGGAAAGTACATTCCTATCTGTTGAAGACTTCTCAGTAAATCACAATTACCATCAGTCACACGTTGCATATAGACAGATGTGTACAAGCATTAGCAAAAAATGCCATAATGGCCTCTACACTAAAAATATGGGCATTAGCTCATCAGCTTAAAGTATGATGCTGAGCCACATGGTACACATAAAGTGACATATACATAGAATCAGCAGTGGTCTATTGTTTGCTTGGTTTTTTACATTTCTAGAAATAACAGGAAACTAACAAAAAACAAACTCTAAGCAGATGCCAGGAAGAACTTTTTCATGAAAAAGATTAGAAGTGCATGGAGCAGCCTAGTGGGCATTAAAGCAAAATCACTGAAGTCATTCAAAAAACAATTACATTAGATGACTCCCTGGGGAGACTGAAGGAAAAATAAGTCCTGATAGGATAAAAAGCCTTTAGTCTTTAAGCTTTGTATCTATTAGACTTTCATTGTATTAAGTACACCTACAAATCTGAGATACATATTATATTAAAAGATGTTGGTTTACATCATCAAAGCACAGACTACTATGACAACATCAATTGATAAATGCCTGCTGCTGATAGCTCACCCTGGCCTGACAAGTTTAGATTGTTCTAAACAGACAAACAGCTACACATGGAATGGAGGTCCCTAAACTGTTTATCTATTCAACTTGATGTTGTAATATATGTCTTCCAAACATCTGTGTTATACCGGATTCCTTTTGAGCGACATCATCTTCAAACTCTCTTTTTTTCCAAGTGATGCATCAGTTAATAGATATTGTGTATATCTAAGGAGAAAGCATGGTAGATTACACACATGAACAGCCTCTAAGGTCAATATTTCCTTTTTTAGTGTATACTGAATATCTGCTGTTGTAATTCTTCCCTCTGTTAAATCTTTTTTTATCTGTTTGTTATCCATTTAACTTAGGACATATTGCCTTTTTTTTTTTTTTTTCCCCAAGTCATTTTATTTAGTTTGCTGTGCCTTTCTAACAATAAACCTGGCAGTGCTATCATAATAATGAAAGTTTAACAAAGGCAGAACCTACAGCATTATAGTACAGAATCCTATCATGTAGCTCTATTGCAAGAAAGTTATCAAGCAAAGGACATAAACTCATCAGGTAACTGTCACTACAAAAACTGTTCAGAGTACACTAAGTGAGTGGAAATAGCACCACAATTTAATTTTATTAAATTCTAATAATGGAATATAAATGAAATATTAATATATTGAAAAGACCAGTGCAGTGCTGTTTGGTCCTGCTCTTAAATTGACATTAAGAATAATCATGTGTTTAAAGACCAAAATGCTGCTATAGACAGAAATAGGATTCCTATTCAGAGAGATCCAGTTCACATACTGGAGTGTCCAGTGCCCCTAATTTGCACTTCAATGCTGTGTTTCTTGTTAAGAAAACTCCTAACATAGATGTCTAAATTTGCTGACCAGTCACAATGATCATTTCTTAGTAAGCTGATACACCCCTGAGCCACCATCCACAGAGATGCTAATGCAAAAGACTCCCATGGGAGGAAGAAATAGAACCAAGATCATTTTGCCCATAACATGACAGTTGAAACTGTGTAGCCACTCAAACCCATATCTTTAATATTGACAAGTGATTACTGACACTGGAAGCCTGCTCGCCAAATCTCTCCCACAATTTCACTTACACATTTCCATCAAAAAATGATCAGGCTGAAAGACTTACCATTTTAACTATCAAAGTAACCTGCTCATCCTGTCTAGGAGAGATTAAAGAGAAACTACCTAACAAAACTATTTGGCCTGTATAAGGTATGAAAAAAAATTTTGCAAAGGTGATGTGTGAGGCATTTCCTATCAATTCCTATGGCAACTTTTTATGTTCCACTGGGGATTTGCAGTCAGCATCTTTCAACTGTTTTCAAAGAAAGAAAATGCTGTTCATCTCTAGACTAACAGTACAGTATTTCATTTGGGATATTCTTTAGTCCAGATTCTCTCATTGCTTCTGATCACAGGTAAGCTAAGCGGCTATCCCTGTTACAGAGTGGAGCTGATGTATGCCAATCACTTCTTTCCTGGTTTTGGTGAATTGCATGCACAGGGAGCTTTTCAAACTGTGTCTCAGTTGCAGGTTGGTGATTTAACCAGTAGTTTGGAGAATGGAAGAATGTTTCCAAAAACAAGTAAAATCCCAGATTATCCTCAAAAAGTTAATCAAAATTACAGATTACAAAATTACACATTACAGAAGTGTTGAATATTGTCAATTATCCTATTGTCTCATTAGTGCTACCAGCATCTTTAAGGATGACTCACCAGTTGTGCTCCTAGGTATATATTTTCTGAAAGCCCAAGTACCATCTTCAGACACTGCTGATGAAATACATACAGATTAATGTCCTTACACAGCTTGCAAATTCTTGAACAGTAATAATTAGAATATATCATCCTGCTACAGTATTCCACCCATGAGCACCTTGGTCAAAAAGATAAATGATATTGTATTTAAACGGTATGAACTGTGCATGCTGCATCTGATGTACCTCTCAAACTTTTTCTCATTAGACTATATTTTGTAGAACAGGTCATACAGATTTATGTTCTTTGGCCAGCTTCTGAGCATGCAGATGGGGACTTGTTGCCAGAAGCAGACATTTTGAAGTGCTGATGGAAGCTTTCATACAGAAAACAAACACCAGCTTCTGATATTTCTAAACTCATCTTTTGTTGTAGGTTTCTGAGAAGTATCTGCCTGAAGTTTGTCAGCTTCACATGGATCCACAACTGCCTATGTCCTGGGCTTCTGTTAGCGTCAGTGAGTACTGCTACTAGCTGCCATAAGTTAAAAGTTTGTGAATAAGGAGTAGAAAAACAGTAGAAAAAAATGTGGCTATTTTATTGTCATTAAATTATTCATCAGGTTCGGCAGTATTTTAACAAAAAAAAAAAAAAAAAGAAAATTATCATGTACAAAATGCCAACAGCCAGCAGTTCTTTGTAGGATATTCTGATTTATTCTCACAGAATGTTGGGATAATTTGTTTTGTTTTACTACAAGAAACTTTACACTTTTTTTTTTTTTTTTTTTTTTTTCAGGAATAGTCAGCAGATTTAGCTGACTGAATACTTTGATCTCTTTACATGTCAGCACATTGATATCTGCATTCTGTTTCTGAATAGAAAGCAGGGATACCTAGTATGTCAGTCAACCTACTTTTTCTGTCTTTCTGAGAGTCTGACACAGTTTACCCAAAAGGCAATGTAAAATTTGTAATTCTGGCTGTGTAAAACATATTTGATTTGCATCAAATTCAGCTTTCAACAGAAAATGGGTATGAGTGAAAACATTGTGGATCCTTGAAAATTACCTAATACCAGCCTCTTCAGTTCAGTGTCTCTGAGCAATTAGGAGTTCATTCACTGTAAAGTAACTTCATAGACCAAACCATGTTTTTAGAGGGGCTTTTTCTTTTGCAATTTTCACAATCTAACCAAAAGAAACAAAACCCGTGATCTACCTGTTACTGTCACTCTACCAAATAAAAAGTAACATCTACATCCTGGGTCAGGATGTGTTGCAAGTTCCACATTATGCAAATGTCTTTTTTGGATGAGTTGCATTGCTTCCTCCACCAGCAAGCTGAGAATCTCATTTGCATCAGTAGCACACCAGGCCTTTGGCCCTGGCAGCTGGCAGCTCAGCCCCACTGTACCAGGCAGGAAAGCTGACAGTACACTTCTGCTCTCCAGAAAAGGTCTTGCTTTGATCTCTGACTGCATATCTAATAGAAAATTCACCTAGATGGGAAATAATTCCAGTGATGCTTTCCTACCACAAAAAAAAAAAAAAAGAGTTCTGGTGTCATTAGTGCTGCTTAGGGAAAGCCTGGCCTTCAAGCGTAACCTCATCAAACGTAGGTCAAGACCTGTGTCAGGTGCCTTGGCACTAAGAGGTATACAATAGGATAGAGTGGTGGAAAATGCACTAGCATCTGCCTAGGACAGTATTACTTCCCTTAAATGGGCACACAGGATTAATTAGAAAGAGGCCTTTTGCCTATGAATGGCTGAGCCTCTTTGTTCTTGAAAGCAAAGCATGATGTTTTTTAAGGCAGTTTATTACAAGGTGATCAAGAACATGGTTCTTTCAGGGAAAAAAAAAACAAACCCAAACCAGCCGACAAAGAAATCTGGAGGAAGTCAGTGTATCATATTAAGAGACCTTAAGTATGTGTAGCACCACTCTGTACATAGACAATCATAAAGCATAATAGCTGTACTGTCTCATTTCTGTTTTCTTGGCAAAGCAATATATGTAACTATAAAATGCACTGAATTAATCAGACTTTCTGAGAAAACAAATTGTTCCTTTCTTTCACCTGTAATATTTATGTTGTTGTTGCTACTGCTGCTGTTTCTTTCTTTTCTGGGTTTATATGCAGTCTGTTTCTTGAACAGTTCATTTTTCTTAAGTGAAGAAATAGGTTCTGAAACATCATCATTTGAAAATATCTCTAGAACACACTTTCAAGGCATCTGTCCTAAACTTTCAATGCTTTAGGCTATAATTTATAAAGTACCATCAGTCTGGCAATAGAAATAATCACATTTTTGTTATTTTATCTTGCAAATTGTACCCTTCATAGCTGTCATTCATTGAAAAATACCACGAATTTCATATAAAACTAATCTTTCTGTCATTCCTTGTTCAGTGTCACACTGGAGATGGTGGAAAAAGATGAAAACTCACAAGAAATGATAACCTCTGTATATCAAGATGATTGCAACTTGTTCTGCATTTTCAGATTAGTGTATGAACTATAGAAATGAAGAAATAAACAGCATATTGTTTTGTAGAAGTGACTATAATTTGTGATGAAAAACTATGGGGAGCTGGGGTAGAATATATAGATACACTTATATTTACAGCTCTCTATCCCCTCTAAATTATTCACACAGTAAGAACTGCACATCTGAGTTAAACAGAGCAGGCAAGGAATACTGAGCGTTGCTCTTTACAGTCTGCAATATGTGCGATATGTAAAGAAAGAGATAGAAAAATAGAAGTATGGATAGGTTTGTCTCAGATGAAGATTTCGTGTTCTTGTAACGGGCAAGTTCCCAAAAGTTTGGCAGTTCAATATATCATATACATGGCCAATATTTTCACTTGTGCATTCTTTCTTTACATTTTTGAGATTTTATTAAAAATCTATTAAAAATAAATAAATTCAAATTCAAAAATAATTCAAATCCAGTTGTTGAGATTTTCTGAGAAAACACTAAGCCGCTGAGGCAGACTTTCAGCAGCAGCCTATGGAACCTGTCTATAGATACTCTTCAGTTCTTTAGAAAAAAACAATTGGTCATCTCTAACCAGATATTGTTTTGGGAGTTGTTTTACCTTCTTTAAGCACTTTTCACCCTGCTGTTCCTCATATTTGACTCTTTATGCCATGAATTTACTCCATTGATGTGTTTTCTTCCATGGTACAAAAGCCAGTACTAGATAAAAAGCTCTAAAGGGTGTACAAGAGAACTGCTAGAAGATGTATTGAATAAAGATGGTGATTTGTCATAAATCTTAACATATTGTTGGAAAGTATATCAACACTCTAGCAAGAATAGGAAAAAAAAAATTAAATTAAATAAAACCGGTTTATTTTCTGAAAGGTCATACTTAGTTAATATTGCCAGTTGATGCTCACAAAGACAGTAAAGACACTACAGCTAACTTGGGGAGTAGGCTCTCAGAAGCAGAGTACATGCTGTATCAGGTAAACAGGAAGCAAAAAAGGCTTTGAGGATAGCATTGCATATAGCAATTCTTAATGACATTTACCCTGTGGGAAAATTTTGCAGAACAATTCTCAACTTTGGCTTATTACTTCTTCAAAGAGCCTCCAAGGCATATGTTTCATGAAAAAGGAACCAATACTGGCAATTAAATTTATGTTTTGCTTCTTTTGGGATCAGAATGAAGTTAGTGCACTTTCAGTGTTGTAGGTATTAGATGACACTGTGGAACAAGACACTCTGTAATGCTTCTATTTGCCATTGTGTGTGTTTTCAGGTATGTGTTTATTCTACATCTGACCAATGAAGTGAAAAAAATGCCACCTTCTAACAGATAGTAATTAAAGCTATCGGGTATACTCAGTTGAATATGTTTAATACACTGGTGATCTGGAAACCTAGAGTTATTTTTGTTAAATATAACATGTTCCACAAAACATCAATTTTAAGTGAGAAAATTTCAATTTTACAGGGAAAGTTTTCATTTATTTTGGAAAATAATTTCCAGTTCCCTCTCAGACTAGCTTATGATGGGCCAGGAAGGCTCCAGAGATTTTCTGAAATCCCAGTACTGAATTAGTCATTGACAAAGGATCACAGAATGGCAGGGGTTGGAAGGGACCTCTGGCAACCATCTAGTCCAACCCACCCCTGCCAAAGCAGGTTCACATGGAGCAGGTTGCACAGGAATGCGTTTAGGAAGGTTTTGAAAGTCTCTACAGAAGGAGACTCCACAGCCTCCCTGGGCAGCCTGTTCCAGTGCTCCATGACCCTCACAGCAAAGAAGAATGAGCAAATTCATTTGTGAAAAGGCAGATGCCATACTAAAGGGTATGCTGAAACCTTTGATCCCAGCCTACATCTTGTAAATAAAATGTTAAAATGTTTGTGTTTGTAGGTCTTTTCAGAAGTTGTGTGTATTCCTTGGACATCACCATATTTTCTTGACTTTCAAAGAAAAATTAATCTGTGTTCTTATTTGCTACCTGATCCAACATTAGCTCTGATGGCTTCTATTGACTATTTTGTTGTGTTTGTCCACTGCGGTTCTGTGGAGTATGTAAGATTAACACACAGTGTGGGGATGGCATGTGCCCTTGACAGAGGTCAGCATGGAGTCTTTGGAGCTGACACAGTTCTTTGGCAGTGGAACTTCCAAACATTTTCCAGTAGGGTTTTACATACTGTGGTTCTGTCTCTTCTCCTTTTTTCCTTTCATGTCCAATACTCATCTGCATGTCATATTGCTCCACTTCTACCAAGAGACAAGTGATCTTTATAATACAAGCAAAAGCTTTATTTATCATTCAGGATATTGTGCATCTTACTGTACTTCTAAAGTTTTAGCTCTGGGGAACACTGCTGTTTTCTCTTCTCTTCCCTGCTGCTGTACCATTGAAAATAGTAAGTTCCTGGGAGCTAACCACCTGCTGTCATATTCTAATGCTAAAAAAAACTATTGCTCTCCATTAGTTTGTTTCAGTGTGATGGAAGAATTTACAGAGTTATCAACATTTATGAAATGTACAAAGAATTCTACAGTGACCTTTTATAGACAAACTTCGAAAATCTTCATAAGGCTTTCATTGAAACAAGTTTAACACACTTCTAATTTGTAAGTTCATTTCCTGATTAAAAAATTTAATAGAGTCATTATTCAGGTTTCCAATTTCCAAAATGTTTCCAGATGAATGTCTTTTGCATCAGCCAGCCTGTTTTCATTGCACAGACGCAGCAGATTATTTCCACCAAATGTACTTTGCAGTTCTCATGATCTTAGTGGTAAATTTAAGCCAAGTAATAATCTAAAAGGAGCTAATACAGTTTATATACATTCAGAAGTATAAGATGCTGTCCATAGTAAAGATGTATTCCTTCCTGCTTTATCCCATTAATCAAAACCATTTGCCTGCCATTAGTAAGTGACACACTAGCTACTGAAATTTTAGGATGAAGTCAGAAAGAAATGACTTCTTGCTGAGAAGAAGGCTGTTTCACAATTAGATTGCATGAGGTAATCACCCACAGCAAATGAAACATGCATGTAAAATATGAAGTGGTGTTTTCTGGATGTAAATAACTGCAGTACTGCAAATGCTAAAGGTGCTATTAGATTAAATACAACTAAAACTGGCAAAAGTAATGTTTACCTCTTCTGCCACTGAATTTCACTCTTTTAAATTTAACCAGAATATATAGATCCATATGTAATTTATTAATTATATTATGTGCCATATAAGCTATTTGAAAGTGCAGTGATACACTATAATTTTATTTAATGGCTGATGTGATCACAGAATCACAGAATTATTAAGGTTGGAAAAGCCCTCCAGGATCATCAAGTCCACCCATCTACCTAACATTATCATGACCACTAAACCATGTCCTAAAGTGCCATGCCTACATGTTTTTTGAACACCTTCAGGGATGGTGACTCCACCACCTCCCTGGGCAGTCTGTTCCAATGCCTCACCACTCTTTCAGTATAGAATTTTTTCCTAATGTCTAAACTTCCCCTGATGCAACTTAAGCCCATTACCTCTTGCCCTATCACTAGTTACTTGAGAGAAGAGACCAACATCCACCTCACTGCAGCTTCCTTACAGGTAGTTGTAGAGAGCAATAAGGTCTCCTCTCAGCCTCCTCTTCTCCACGCTAAACAATCACAGTTCCTTCAGTTGCTCCTTCTAAGACATGTTCTCCAGACCCCTCGCAAGGGTAGTTGCCCTTCTCTGGACCGGCTTCGGCACCTCAATGTCATTCTTACACTGTGGCAAACCTGAACACAGTACTCAAGCTGTGGCCTCACCAGTGCTGAGCACAATCACTTCCCTACTCCTGCTGGACACACTGCTTTTGATATAGGCCAGGATGGTGTTGGCCTTCTTGGCCACCTGGACACTGCTGCCTTATGTTCAGCTGGTGTCCACCAGCACCCCCAGATCCTTTTCTGCCAGGCAGCTTTCCAGCCACTCCTCCCCAAGCCTGTAGCACTGCCTGGGGTGGTTGTGATGGAAATGCAGGATCCCGCAATTGGCCTTGTTAAACTTTACACCACTGACCTGAGCCCATCAATCCAGCCTGTCCAGATCCCTCAGCAGAGCCTTCCTACCCTTGATCAGATCAATACTCCTGCTCTATTTGGTGGTGAAATATGCTGGAGCATTCATGTACATTTTCAAACTAAAGCATTACAAAGGAGTGCTGCAAGGGAGACATTTTCTGTTTATCCAGCCACCGTGCTATGTGTTCTACTTTCACAATCTCCCTTTAAGTAGATGCTTAAATAAGTTGTATTCCAATACAATCCATTTACAAACTAGATCTGTTAGGAAAGCTTTCTTTCATTTTTTTTCCTTGGTTAGTAATTAAAATTAT
Organism: Megaceryle torquata; assembly: GCA_024611175.1. Taxonomy (NCBI): domain Eukaryota; kingdom Metazoa; phylum Chordata; class Aves; order Coraciiformes; family Cerylidae; genus Megaceryle; species Megaceryle torquata. The sequence continues at coordinate 45,381 of JANIJG010012066.1, read as the reverse complement.
CTATTTGTTGGAAGAGAGCTAGTACTAGTAGTTAAAAACCTGACTGTTGAAACTGTTACTTAGGCATTTCATGAAAAGGGGATTTTGACAAAGTGGCTTAATACACTTTCTACAGAACAGTTAAAGTATTGCCTAGAAATTCTGTATAATTTCTGGTTCATTGACCTGATACATAGAGCCATTCAGATCTCATTGTATCTATCCTGCAGTCACAAAACAACATTAAGGGCTTGTTCCTGATCTCAGTAGAGCAAAGTTTTGTGTTTTGGATTGAGTTGCTTCAGCATACTCCATATAAATGACCAGTGATAGCGATTTTAAAACTGTAGTCTGCTTCTCCATGACCAGAACTAAAAGTTTGTACAATAAAGACTTCTTGTAATTAGGTGAAAAAGTTACTGTGCCTACTCAAAAGTTTAGTTATCAAACTTTAAAATCTCAGCTTGAATTACTGTGCAATCTGAGCAGACAGAATACTTTTGGCAAACTCCTTGTTTAACAAAACTTGGATAATGACATTTTCAAACTATCACTAACATGCATAAGCCATATTCTGCAGGCTTTCGTTACTATGTGCTGTATATACAATACTGAAGTCACGGTGCTTTTGGTATGTATCTTTTGATCTTTCAACTGGGACCTCATTCAATGAATACAATGGTATTATTTCTGGATAATAATTAGATTGGAATGTATTTGGACACTGCACATTGTCCATCTGATTTATAAGTCATTGGATAGCTTCATGTTACAGTCTGGACTAGAAATAGAGTCATCCAGTCCCTCTGGGTGGTTCTCTCTAAGGCTATTAAAAGACTCCCATGACCTTCACTTGGCTATGGATCAAAACTTTAGCATGCAGTGTATCTTTGGGGTCTGTGGAAGTGTATGGCTGATAGGTGAGAGTAAATCTTGCCAAAGTGTACTATAATTAGTATACATTAGATTTATATGTCAGGACAGTGCCATTGATAGGGGATCTCATCCTGTCACCTGTCTGCAAGCTAGAGGCACCAATGCAGGCTTCAATCTATATGCATTTCATTTTTTTTTTTTTTTTTATGATGAACTGCTCACATTTCTGAAAAGAGATGATGAAAGTTTGCAGAATTAAGGCTGCAGATCCATTTAAGACCTCCAACTATTCCTTGTTTAAAAATGGAAAGCTGCAAGATACAGATTCTTTTAGGTACTGAGGTGTTTAACTTCAATCAGTCCCAAAGAGAGTTGTTTATTATAGTCTATATTCCTCTGATGATTTCAATGTTTGGTTCTTTTCCCCATAACAATAATTGCTTTAGATCAGGTTAAAATGATCCTCTCTATCTCTAGTTGCTGAACACTTTTGGACACCAGGGAGGACCTGGTGATTCAAGAGTGCCCTGTGATTCAAAATCAGGACAACAAAAGATCTAGCTTAGCAGTCTCACAGCACCATTTAATTCACAAAACCTAATTTGCACAGATTTTTTTTTTTTTATAAACACATGAATGGTTTATGTACCAGTTACTCGTATACATTAAGTATTTCAAGGGTTATGATTATCAATTAAAATACAGTTAAAATTAATAGATAAGTAAATTAGTATTCAGTGACAGCCATTTACTCAAAGGTAATACTTTAAAAAAGCTATAGTTTAATTTAATGATAAATCATCTAATGCCTGATCTCAAATCTGTTAAATTCACAGTAGGACCATAATTAACTTGAATGGTCTTTACATTATGGCTATAGGCCCTCAAAATAGACTTCAAAGAGTAGAGAATGAAAAGGTATGTGAAAATGGATACTGAACGCTTATATTTTTGTATGGTTCTTTCCTATATTTTTTCCTTTATTTTTTCTGACTGTATTGTATATAACTACCACATACTGTATTATGAGCAGTGGCCAAATCTCAGTTTTTAAATTGTTACCACCTTCTGATTATGTCTACCTCATGATTTTATTTGTAAGCTTTTAACTTTCCTAAATAATTCTGGTTTTTAATTTATATATATACTAAGACAATGCATGACAAGATTTAACCTGCAGCAGAACCTTTGTGTGTCAGATAATATTCACAATGGAAAGGTTCATAATAGTTTAACTGTAGCTTCATCAATGTCAATGCTGTAAGACAAAGAGTACAACAAAGTATAAACAGAGGTTGTTAAAAAAACCAAAACAACTAAAAAAAAAACCAAACACAAACAATATTTTCTGTATAAAAAGATTACGTGATGGTTATTCCATAGAGAGAAAGAAGAAAAATACAGCAGCTGTACGAGTATTCATAGGCACAATAACAACAGACTCTGTGGGGATTTCTCTTCCTGTTGCTGACTGAATTCGTCCAATCTTCTCAGAAAAATGGACCTTGTAATATAAAAAGCAAAGAACAGTGGAAGCAATTTTTCTAAGGTTCATCCTTTTTTTTATACTCATGTTGCAAAATTATAGTAATTTTCCCTTCTTTTGTATTATAAAATTCTCTGATTCTTTCCTTCTAGGAATTCTTTGGTTTAGGAGGTTGCTTTTTTAATAAAAGCTAAACTGAAGACAAAGACCCAATAAGCTGAAAAAAGGACCACAACATAATTAGAATCAATCACTGAAAAACATTTTATTTCTTCATCTGAACTGTTTGTGTTCAGTGCTGATGCTGAAAAGGTAACATCAGTCTTGCTTAGAGGCTGTATACAGCGGTCTCTTAAACAATAATCCCCCACGTAGGGCTTGGGTGGGGTCACAAAATTTTGGTCACTTAACCTAGAAGTTAGGAGTTTTATAGCTGGTGCACAATCTGTTGTACAAATGGGACTTAAAGTTACCTGAAGCCACAGTCTTGGATGTAAAGGAATTGTCTGCACAGGAAAAAAGTCTCCTAAACTGAAGAGAACAAAGTCAACATTTCTTTCAGAAATAAAAGGTATTGTTCTTCCTTAGCTCCAGAGGGATATAAGAGAAGAACGTGCTTTTGAACACGGGAGATAGATAAGTGCCATTCTATGCAAATGCATAAACTGCAAATAGCTACTCTATGGAAGTGAAACCTGTAGATCAGTGCTGTTGAGCTGTATAATGAAAATGCCCTGTTCATTCTGTGTGTGCATTTATCTGATGAGTTACATTAATACCAGTGAGACTCAGAGACTTAATAAGTTACGTGCTTCAGATAGAATGACATAGAAAATGCATATAATGAGTTGCATTCTATTTTTACCCTACTGGTTAACCAAGGAAGTGTCTAATTGGCTCTGTAAACTTCTTGAAAATAACATTTTCTTTGGACTATGAAATAGGAAGTTATATACTAATCTTTATGTGTATATAAAATATGTTCATTCATATATAAAATGTGCTATAAAGGCAATTCCTGTGTACTGCTTTTTCAGGTGCATATTGTTATTCTTATGATATTATGTATAGTGATTACAAACAAAACATTTGAAGCTTTTTTCCTTGTGGATTGAAAGCTAAACTTTTCAAAGGTTACTTGAAAAGAAGCTGTGCTAAAATATCTGTTTTATCTGAAAACAAATTCCCTCTCTCTTTGGAAATCCATCCTAGGCATGAAAGTCTGTCTTGTTAAATTTTTATCTCATCAATCCATCTTCACTTAAAAAAAAAAAAAACAAAAAACAAACAAAAAAAAAAAAAAAAAAACCCACCAAAAAACCCCCTTTGATTAGATACCAGCTAACAAAACAGAAAATTTCTTTTAATGAATATATTTTGGAATTCTCATTTCATTAGCTGCATTAGTCTTATGCTTAAAATAAAGCATATATTAGTTTATAGATTTGGGGTTGATGTGCTTGTGGCCCAGTAGAAAAAGGAGTTTTCACACAATATATCACACACACCAAACACACAATACCGCACTGTATCACCCTCCCCCTCCTACAACCCCCCCCCGCCCCCAACATTGATTAATAATTCAGACATTTAAATGTTGGGGGAAAACTATGTTTTGTTAAATATTTTGAAAATGGAACTTCACTGTCAGGCCACTTGCTGACTGTGCTGGAGTTCAAGTGTTGACATTGTACAGAAAGCGATTCTGTTTCAGAAACTTTCATTTATCTAACTTAGGACCTTCCACAGCTTCTTTAAGATATGCTATAAAAATGCAGCTCCTTTGAGGAAAAAAGCACAAGGAGCCATCCAGGCTAATTCAGGAGAAATAACATTTAATAACCAACTGATTTTGAAGACCCATTGACTTGACGAATCGTACGTAGTATATGGAGTGTAAAAGTCTTAAAGAACATCACAGAAATAGCAACAAAGTGGAAAGTCCCTAGCTGTCTTTTTAAAACTTCTTTGGAGGGATTTATTAACATGATCGATATCTATATGAGTTTCCTATAGATAATGAATCTATATAGTCATTTATATAACATAATCCTTTATAACACGCAAAATCATTTGCCATGGGAGTTAGAAGATATGAAGATTGTAGATGGACATCTATTTCTTTGATTTTTAAGTGTTAATAAGGTACATATATCCATTAAGTTACTGCTTTCCAAATTCTCCAGTGATTTCTCTCCTGTTATTTCAAAGTCACCTTTATTGAGATAAGCATCTGCTACATTCCCCTGTCAGAGACAGAGTACTAGGCTGAATAGATTTTCAGCTTCATCCAGTCTAACTGTCATAAAGTCTTACAAACTGTAAGTTCCAGAAATGAAAAGGAACAAAATTATTAGTGGAGGTTCAAAAAATATAATACAATCATACAAAATAATTACTGTCAGGACTCGTTCACTTTACAAACATGTAAAATGCACTTACTTTGAGGTTGAGAAGGGGGAAAAAATTCCTTCCATTAGAAAATAGTCACAAAGCTTTGAACAAATAAATTCACACACTGCAGAGTACACACACACACATGCATGCAGGCATGCACATACATACACGCACGCGTGCACATGTACGTACACACACACATGCTTAGAGTTTACACTGCATTCTTCTGATGCCATGATTATTATTTTATTTGTACACCCACCTTTACTGCACATTCTAAACAAACAATAGACAACAGTGTAAGGGCTTTTTGTTTTCCTTAAAACTGCAACAAAACAAGTCTCAACATTTGCAAAACATTCCTTTATTATTAGAAATAAATTATTTTGTATAAAAATTAGCATGCGTTGACCATTGCATTTATTTTAGCATAACCCAGGACTTAATTCAGTCAGCCGCCACAAGAAACAAACTCAGCTTCTTTTACGAGTTGAACAATGTAGGACAGGAAAGGAAATTGTCACAATCACAAAAAAGTACTTACAAATATAACATCAGACATGGTTTATTTCAACAGCATTTTTTTTTCACAAGCTAACATTTGTTTTCCTTTTGTGATTTACTTCCTTTTGTGAGTGAACAGTTCAGAAGCTTGACGCTCTGTCTCTATAAAACTGGACTTTTCCTTCCACTGTTTCTTTTTTTGCTTTTTGCTTCTTGTTTAATCCTTGTCCATTAGGAGACTGACTATTGATTTCAGTGTAGTCTACTGATTTCCAAGACTGAATTCTGGTGGTGGTAAAGTCTATGTTTGCAAGATCCCATCCTGCAGGTCTTCCAGTGAATTTCATCCCTGCTCAGTTTGCCTGATTGCTGTAACTGACATAAGTTGTCTTGGTAGAGGAGGCTGTAAATCAAAAAACCAAAAACAAACAAACAAAAAATAAAAAACAACAAAGTTCAGGATTTTTAGAATCAAGAGAGGAGGGAAAAAAAAAACCTATTTAGCATTTGAACTCAAACAGTGCACAACTGTATTTCCAAACAAATATATTTCCCATATTTATGGAATAAAGTAAGAAAGTTTAAGCATGTATACAAGTGGCAAGTTGAATCTGAAGTTCTGTATACTTGATGGCAAGTTATTTTGTTTATGACTCAGGCAAGTAACACAGTTATTAGTGGTTTTAGGGTACCTGTAACAGAATGTCAACGTACTATTTGCCTTGTATTATTTTGGCTGATTTCTGTATAGAGGTTTTTTTTAATTTAGAGCTTGGATTTATCTCTCTCCTACTGGCTGAAGACAACTTTGGTGCATTGTCTGTCTGGAAGGAGGCTTATTCACCTTGAAAGGAGCAAAGCCTAATATGGGAAACATCTCTCCAAGTTAATGAAACTGAGTAACTAGTGTCTACAGCACATATTCTCTGGAGAGCCTTCAGACAGCCTTATGTCTTCATCTAAGTAAGCCTAGGCTGTATTTTAGTGCTGGTGTGCTATTATGTCCTTCTACTGATGGTCAGCTGATCATTACTTCCTTTGAGCAAAGCTGATAGCCCTTGTTCAGAACAAGGCAATATGCTGAGAACAAACACCTTCACTATTGTAGAAGTGAACAACTGTGAAGCTTACATGGAAGTTTGTGTCAGCTTCTAGCCCTTACATTTTATCCCTTTGCTGTAAAAAATATGAGCCACTGTTGTGATAATGTGCTGGTGGGAAGAGGAAAGTGTGACATCAGGACCCACAGTCAGCTCTCTTATTTTACATCAGTTGGGTACATGTCGAATCAGACTGATGGAGTCTCTTTTTTTGTCTTTATAATAAGGTCTGTGTCACACTGCATAGAGGAATTTGGCTTCCCAAAAATGTTTTATATTCTGTCTGCTACAGACATGTTCTGCTTATGATAGTGAAGACTGCAGCTGGCAGAATGAAGATAATATGATGGCACAAAACTTGTCTGGTCTATAGATGCAAAGATTTTAATTCTATTTTCATACCTTCCTTCCTCCAATTTCTTTTTGTTTCTTTATAGAATCTGGTGGGAACTGCTGAGATCGATAAGAAAAGGATTCTTCACGCTAACTCTTAAATCCAACCCAACAATCCAGTGATCTTGGAAAAACAGACTACGGAAACTAAGAAATGATCATTTCTGTCTCCTGCACCAAAGATTCAACTAAATCAAAGGTCATTAAAATTGCTGCAAAATAATACTAGGTAGTATAAATAACTAAGTTTGCTACTTGTTTTTTCTTCATGTTTTATTTGGTTTTCTCAGCAATTTGTTTCTAATATTGCATAATTCACATATCACTATGTTCTTTGTTCCTAAGAATGTATATATAAGAATGAATAATCAAAAGGAAGCTTCAAAACACAGTATTTCTTACTTACACAGGTAGCTGCAGTACTTTGTGTCTGGAAGAGTGAATTCATAGAAGGATTGCTTTTGGCACATTAAGCAAGTCTTTCACATGATCAATCACAGTATTTTATCACAAACATGAAATAGCTTTATTTGCATGTATTGGGACACTTGAAGCAAATATAGCCTCATTTGCATCTTTCAGATGGGATGTACTGCTCCCATCTGAACTCTCCCATGCTCCCACAGCTGGATTTCTGAGAGGATTCTATTTTTCCTTTGGCCCATTAATTCCTTCTGAAAATAATGTGGGGCTGCTGAAATGGCACAAAGTTCCTTAAAACATAAAGGGATTTTGTTCCCAGTTAAGAAATAACAAATAAATGCACATCTGGAAGCCGTGCACACAGGAAGAAAAGAACAGAGAGAGCAGAGCATGTATTTTTTCCTCACTCTGAAAATAGGCTCAGACACATGAGCAAGTAAAGCTAGTTTACCACATTGCCCTGTATCAGCTGAGTTCTATAACTTCACGTGTGTATGTTTTTAGCCCACAGCAATGTAACATAACCAGATTTATCACATTTCAGTAAGTTGAATTATATGAGGACAGCTGCAAGCTCGAAAGAAAAAGTAAGTAGTTACCACACTTCAACTGATTTAGAGTAACTTGTTCATTTGCTGTAACTTTGTTGTATACTTGAGACTTAAATAGTTTTGATAGAATTAATCTAGGACTGATCAAGAAATGAAAATTATCCTTTTGAGTTCTAAGTGTTGTTACTTTAAAAAAATGATAGCACAGGAAGCTAGTGTAGATAGTAGTTTGCAATATGTTAAATCTAATCTCATCTCCAAACAATGGTTTTTAACTTGGTAAATACTACAAGTGTCTTTATAGTTCACTGTAATAAGCCTAAAGCTCCTGTTTGGTGATCTGAAAGCTTCAGCAGCTGGTGTCCTGCCCTTTAAGACCGTTAGCATTTCATAGCAATAAAATGAACCACATTTGGCAAGGAAAGATGGCCTGAAAAAGTAACAGACTTGGCTCAAAATATTTCTGGGAATGAACACTTTTCTATCTCCAGTTAATATATTGCTGTTGGAATGAGAGAAAAAGAAGAAGAAGAGAAAAATAAAAGAGAATCTGTAGCGATTTAGAATTATTTTTGTGATCTGACCTATATGTATTTAAAGTACTTGTCATTGTTATACCTTCTGATACCTTCTGTAATTTTATCTGGATAATTTTTTTTCAGCCTATTTTCCAGATACAATTTGTTTTCCATTGATTATGAATATGCTTCCAAAACCAAACCAAACCAAACCAAACTAACCAAAAAAACTAAACACATGACTGTATTTTTATGTGGGACAACATGGAATAAAGTCTGTTACACAGAACAAGACAAACCAGATAGAGCAGTGTTCTCTCTGGATGGAAAGCAAAAAAAAAAGGGAAGCTGATCAAATCTAAATGGCACAGAACAATTTTGAGGAAGACAGAAATCCATCTTGAGGCCAAGAGCTCAATTATATAGGGATAGCATTCTGGACTGCAGATGATTTGACTCTGAATTTTTGCCTATGAAGCATTATGATGTCTGGATCAAAGCCTACTCAGAATTATTATTACTGCTACTGTTAGAATCATGTTTAGAGCACAGTAAATAAGCATTACCCTGCATACATCACACTATTGGAGCAGCAGATTTGCTTTCAATAGCAGCTGTTTCCATGAATTATGTATAATCATAGTTTAAGGAATACCAAACACAGCATTTCTTAATTAGGTACAGTAGATAAACATCAGATACCCAAGACTTTCTTATTAACACTCTTTCTCACCCTACAGTGGAATCCCTTCTTTGACCTTTCCTCAGAAATTCATAATTTTGCAAACTCATGACAATCCATCTCACTTTCCCTTCCAAATTTTCTTTTGATAATTTCTGAAGATTTGAGAACTTATTCAGTTCTTCATATTTCCATGCTATTCTATGATCCTCAAGGAATTTCATTGCCTTTCTCCTCTTGTCCACTGTTGTATGTCATAATCTGAAGCTGTATAAAGCCAGATGTCTACTAGATTTACACATTTTGAAGAGTTTTAAGTTTTTCAAGTGATGTGGTTTGTACTCAGTATCCTCCATGCATCAGCACCTATAATATGGTAAACTTACAGACTGTTTTTATATAGTCTTCCATCTAGCAAACTCTTGATTGAATTCAGGAGGGGGTTGCATTTTTCTGGAATAAGTACAATATTTTTCTGCAAACTTGGTACTAACTTTTCTGAATATGTTTAACCAAAATGGTACTATTCAATCTCCTGTCAACATCATCAAAAACTAATAAAAAATTTTACAAATAAATAAATAAAAAAGAAGCAATCCCCATTTGCTGTAAAGTGACTGAAAAAAATTATCTTTCCCTGCAATAGCTATTGTCCATCCCATGTTGACCTCTAAATCCTCAACAGAAACCAGTTCTCCATTAAGTTCTGGGGGTAAAGGTACTGGCTCTACCCATATTTGGTTACTGTTATTGTGAAGTCCAGTTCATAAGACTCTATTATCATGTGGTGGAATGGAAGCTATAGCCTTTGTTTTCTTCTATACCAGATCAACGTAGAGAAGTCACAAGATTCAAGAACTTTTCTGACATGGGAAAGATCTTTTTCCTGTTACTAACCCTTATCAGAACATGGAATGACTAAGCTGTATAGGAATTACCATGGTTTTGTACCAAGATGAGTAAGACCACAACAAAAACCTGTATGGGAAGCATTATTCTGGGAAATGTTAGTACTCATGAGTTGTGATAAATGAACAAGTCAACAAGTAATTTAAGGTGGAAAGGTAGAAAGCATTATTTTCACTTGCATATCTAACTGCAAAATAAAAACATTGTTACTGTTTTCATGATATTTTTTTTCAACATCCTTTGTGTTTGGACAATGATGACCATACAAATACCTCATGAACTGTCACGACTGGCACAGCAATGCACAATACATCAAATTAGCACTAGTTAAAACAGATCATTTTTAAAATGATGTGACTTTCCAAAATCTGCTTATGCTTTTTTTTTCTTTACTAGCCTCCTGTGAAAAACAATTTTTTTTGGAAAACAGGCATTCCTGCATTCAGCACTACATGAATTCTGACACATCTCTGGAGTCATGCAGAACACGCAACAAAAAGAATAAAGTTTATTATTAAAAGAAAGTGCATTCTTGTGAACGTACATATATTAGGAAGTGCTGCCACTCTTGACCATGGGAAAGTCTACAGATGACTTACTGTTGGTTTCAAGACTTTCACACAGTTCAGTTTTGACCTCTCCATTTGGTCTGTCATTTCCTTTTTGGGTCAGTTTGCTTTGCATTGTGGCAGCTGTCACTACAGCCTTGAAGCTCCGCTTCCGTTTTTGAACATTCTGCTCTGGATGAAAAATGATAATATAAACCTTGGGCATGTAGAGCATGCCCAGAGACACAGAAGCACTTAAACTCATGGAGACGGTAAGTGTTGTTGTCTGGATGTACATCTGGGGAAGGAAAGAAACAACAGCATAAAAATCATTATTATATGGGTTTAATATAAGAAGGAAAATAAACAACTTCAGAATACCAGGTGGAAAGGGAAACAATGACACTTTTGCTTTTCTGTACATACTTCAGAAAGACCCTTGACTTTGGTTGTCTTTAGTTATAGTCAAGTATGGCTGTTTCATGTTGGTTTTTTAACCTTAATAGTAGGTAAAAAAATTATAACATTTAGTAAACTTCATTCTTATAAAAATAATTAATGCTGTAGTAACCACATTTTCAGAAGAAAAGAAAAAGAGGAGTGACAATAGAGTTAGTATTGTACCATTTACTTTAATACACAGAAGCCTATACAACAAAATGCCATTGGTGGCTCAGCAGTGTGTGCAGCATGGCTCAATCCTCAGCAGGCATAATGCAGGATCTAATGAAATCTTTGATACACTCTGAGTTTCAAGTTTGAAAACAAACAAAAAATTAGTTTCTCTGTAGTGAAGCTTGTATATTATTCAGTTTGTTTAGGCTTTTTAGTTGTTTACAAGTTGTCTTCCACTCTACTTTTGAGTTCTAATCACAATGCTCTGTTGGCATACAATAAACATACAAACTTCACAATCCTAACTAAGAAATCAGAAAACTGGGGAACCATGAAATCAGATCACATGTACAGTTCTGTGTAGTTTCCTAAACTAAGTAGGAGATACCAGTAATCTTCTTGTTATTCTGAAAAAGATATTGAAGCAAAACATGTTCATTGCCTTGGCAGAGGATTCACTGACATTGTTGTCAGGAGTGATTTTAGGCACTGGCCAATGCTATGACATTAACCTGGAGATAAGGTAGTAAGTCTGTCTGCAATGTCAGCTTCAGATCATCTGTTTTAATGAAGTGCCCTTGGGTAACTTGGCCCTTGACAGAAAAGTAGAGATAAAATAAACTGGTGTTCAGTCACTATTATAGTTGAACATTTTAAAATGTCTTTCAGCTTACAAAGTTTTTCCATTAGATATTTTCTCCTTAGAGATCACAAATAAACTGTGTCCTCACTTCAAGCAAGGTAAGGTGAGAAACGTGACAAATGCATTTTGGAAGTGTGGACTCTTGCTCTGAACTGCCTTGCAAAGTATCTGTGTAATTGTACAGAAAACTGCCAAGTATTACCATAAAATGAGGGATAGCCTGAACTACTCTTTAAGAAAAGACTAGCAATGCTTCAAAATTTGTAAGAAGCTGAACCTGCTTTCAAGGAGAACGCCAGAATGAAAAAACAATCAGGATACTGCTTCAGAAAGTTAGAGGAGCAATACTTTACTTCATTTCAATGATATGGCAAGGGAATACATCAGGAAATGTACACAATACAGTCTTTTCTCACACCCGTGAAATAATTCTATTCCTTTCAATCTCCAAAATGACATTTGTGCACCTGAAAGCAAGCTTGACCTACATTTTATATGAACACTTCTAATGAAAACCTCACACAGTTGCATTAATAAGTTCAGAACACTAGTTGAGAGAGTCCCTTGGGAGACAGTCCTGAAGGGCAAAGGGGTCCAAGAAGGCTGGCTCTTCAAGAAGGAAAACTTAAAGGCCCAGGAGAGGGCTACCCCCATGTGCTGTAAGATTAAAGGGTGGGGGAAATGGCCAGCCTGGTTGAATAGGGAGCTTCTGATGGGGCTTAGGAAGATAAGGAGGGGTTATCACCTTTGGAAGAAGAGCCAGGCAACTTGGGAGGAGTACAGAGATCTTGCCAGGCTATACAGAGAGAAAATTAGGAAGCCAAAAGCCCAGCTGGAACTCAAGTTGGTCACTGACATAAAGGACAACAGGAAGAGTTTCTACAAGTACATCAACAATAAAAAGAGAATCAGGGAGAATCTCCATCCCTTACTGGATGTGAGGGGGAACATTGCAACCAAGGACAAGGAAAAGGCTGAGATACTTAATGTTGTCTTTGCCTC
>JANIJG010012066.1:11089-26049 GCA_024611175.1 Megaceryle torquata | reverse complement strand
ACTAGAATTGGATAATGACTTCCAGTGATAATGCCACAAATGCCAAAGATGGTAATTTTAATTAGACTTTTCATTCTGCTATTTATATGCCCAGAATCACATTTGTTTCCTACTAAAATTCTCCCCATGAACTGAGGTTCAGCTGATTATCTATCCTGTGTTCTAAATTACTTTCCTGATCCCCACTCATTAGAAGCCAATTCAATGTCCATTAAGTGTATGATTTTTTTTTTATTATTTATTTAATAATTTACATAGGGTCCAGAATGCAAATTCACAGACTAAAAAAAAAAAAAAATCAATGAATTTGGGGTAATTTGCTTATGTTCTGTAAATATTTCTTAAGCCTTTGAAAGATGATAAATCATTAAGCAATGTTTGCAGTTAATATATTAATTAACTAATATTGTAAATTTAGAAAAATGGAACTTTTTATACCAAAAGATGTAGAAGAAGCATACTGCAAAAAGGTTGATCAGAGTCATTAGTTTGCTTTCTTATGTGCAATTAACAATAGGGTGGTGAGGGTGGAGAGAGACTGAAACAGGTTACACAGAAAAGTTGTGAATGCCACCTCCCCGGAAGTATTCAAGGTTAGAATGATGGGGCTTTGGCCAACTTGATCTAGTGAAAGGTGTCTATTTAGTGAGGTGGGGGTTGGTCTGTTCTACAAAGGAACTAATGATAGTTGTGCCAGGGGAGGTTTAGGGTGGATATTTGGAAAGAATTCTTCCCCAAAAGGGTTGTAAAGATCTGGAACAGGCTGCACAGGGAAGACCCACCATCCATGGAGGTTTTTAAAAGACGTATAGATATGGTGCTAAGGACGTGGTTTAGTGGTGGCCTGGCAGTGCTGAGTCAATGGTTGGACTTGGTGACCTTAAAGGTCTCTTCCAACCAAAACAATTCTATGATTCTAATCTATGATTCTATGATTCTGTGATTCATAGAGTGTGTGTCACCTCTAGACATAAAATTCTATAATTCTATATGGGCTTTTTTGGCTGTTTTAATTCCTTGTGTTTGTTCATTTCTCTTCCTTTAGTTTGTTTCAGTACATAATTTTCAGATGCTTTACCTCTTATGTAATTGATAAATGAAAAAAAAGCTTTCTGTTGATGTGTAACCCCTGTAGATCTAGCCTGTTGTTTTACAAATAACATCATGGAACACTGGCATCAGAAATTATGCTTTTTTTGTGACAAAAGACGGAGACAATTTGACTGAAAGAAGTGATGCATTATCAAATATTCTGCTCATTGACTATGAGCAACATTTTTGAAGGGAAAAGAATGTTCAACTGTATTTCATCTGCCAGTTACTGCAAAATAATAAAGTCTGCTTCTTTCCTGTGGCCCATCCTTAGGACATATGTCTCATGGAAATGCTAGGCACTGCCTTGTACACCTTCAAAGTAATTTAAAATATCAGTAAGTAATTTGAATCTTTTTTCTTCTCATAAGTTAGGTTAGATACCACACTGTCATACAGTTTATATAGACCACAGCACAAAATTTATTGCTGTATTTTGTTTTCTATAGGGCCCTATGATCCATTAATCTTGTCAATCTTACCATAGCATTGTAGTAGTCAATCACTGACCAAAGGCCAATATCTACTATGTCAGCTATAATGTGTACGTCAGTCCTGATATTCAAGAGTACTGAATTCCAAAAGCTCAGGTAGAAAGTAGATAATCACAAACCTTGTAAAAGGAAGCTAAGAAATCTCCAAATACTATTTTTTTTTAAAAAAGGGTCTGTATTAAATATCCCTAAGGGAAAAAGTCTGTGCTGCACTGAAGAACTGAAGGAGGAGATTATTTAAAAGTACTTCCTATGTTATACATTAATTGAAACTTCAACATCATGTGGAAGTAGAATTTTTATGGTATATTGTGTTGCACTTAAGATCTTCTTACAGGCAAAATGCCAAGAAAAGAATTTATTGTTAGCCTAATTAAAATCTTAACAGCCTAATCAAAACTATAACAAATATTATTATTAATCCAGTTACAATGATACTAGCTTTTATTGCTCTAATTATTTAGTTATTATAGGAAAAACTCAATGTAGCTAAATCCATTACACATTAACTTCTGAGTAACAATCTATTTTCTCCAGTGATGCACATCCTATCCATGCTCCTCTGGTTCCTAAGGATAATAGATTCAGCCTCACACAAGAATAGGGGGAAGGGGAGGTTATGTTGCACTGTCAACATTCCAAGTCCTTTACCAGGAGAAGGTATGTGATGTCGATTGTCAATGTTCCCTCCACCTTAATCTTGGGTCTAGTTAAGGTTGCTTTTTACACATTTTCATTTCTGTGTGCTTATTTGCTCTTTTAAAAAATGAGTTCCCATCTACAGTCAATCTGTGGAAAAGCTCTGGATGCTGTCTATCTCAACTTCTGTAGGGCCTTTGACTCAGTCTCTCACAACATCCTTCTCTCTTAATTCGGAGACATATGGGTGGACTGTTCAGTAGATAATGGATAGTTTTGATGGCCACATCCAGAGGGTAATGGTCAACAGCTCGATGTCCAGGATGGAGATCAGTAACAAATGGTGTCCCTCAGGGGTAATGGTACTAGTGCTGTTCAGTATCTTCATCAGTGACATAGATGGTGGGATCAAGTGCAGCCTCAGTAAGTCTGCAGATGACACCAAGATAAGTGGTGTAGTTGACATGCCAGAGGGACAGGATGACATACAGAGGAATCAGGACAAGCTTGAGAAGTGGGACCATGTGAACCTCGTGAGGTTCTACAAGGCCAGATACAAGGTCCTGCAGCTGAGTTGGGGCAATTCTTATTATCAATACAGAGTGTGGTATGAAGGGATTGAGAGCATCTCTGCAGAGAAGGACTTGGAGGTATTGCTGGATGAAAAGCTGGACATGAGCTGGCAGTGTGCACATCCAGAAGGCCAACAGTACCCTACGCTGCACAGAAAAAGTGTGGCCAGCAGGTCAAAGGAGGTGATCTGTCACTCTGACATGGCGATACTTTACCTGGAGTACTGTGTCTAGTTCTGGAGCCCTCAATGAAAGAAGGACATGAACCTGTTGGAGCAGGTCCAGAGGAGGGCCATAAAAATGATCAAAGGGCTGGAACACCTCTCCTATGAAGAAAGACTGAGACAGTTGAGGTTGTTCAACCTGAAGAAGAGAAGGCTCCAGGGAGACCTTACTTCATTCCAGTACTTACAGGGGGGCTATAAGAGAGGGGAACAGCCTTTTTAGCAAGGCCTGCTGTGACAGGACATGGGATAAAAGTTTTAAACTAAAGGAGGGGAGATTTTAGACTAGATATAACAAATCTTTTACAATGAGGATGGTGAAACACTGGAACAGGTTGCCCAGAGAAGTGGTAGATGCCCCAGCCCTGGAAACATTCTAGGTCACATTGGATGGGGCTCTGAACAACCTGATTTAGTTGAAGATGTCCCTGCTCATTGCAGAGAGGTTGGGCCTTTAAAGGTCCCTTCCAACCCATACCATTCTATGATGCTAGAATTCCATTCTATCTCCACCCATTATCTGTTTATTAATTGATATGAAGCCCCAGTTGCTTTGTTACTGAGTGGCTTCACAGGTTTGTTAGGTCTTTAGCATGCACAGGATTCAGAGAGCTAAGCTGAAACAAGTCAGGCAACACCAACTGCTGGAGAATTGTTATCACAACTAACACAAGCTCAGTACACAAACCAAAATGTATCCTGAAAGCCCACAGGTCAATACAAATTCTGTAGCCTTTTCCTAGTAACAAAAAATCATTACTTCCAATTGTATTTAATAAAAACATATTCCTTTATTACAAGATTTCCAAAGATTTTTCTATCAGAGTTGTAGTTCAGCCTTCAAATTACTTTTATACTCCTTTCAAATACTTAGAAAATTAAAATTGTCTTTGGTCAAACACATTCTGATTTGCACAACTTACATCAATTAATCTAGACAAGATGCAGCACAATTACTTTATATTTGCATTTCTATAATTTTTAGCAAAATTTATTTTTTATATAAAGTTTTATAAGTCATTTGTTATTAATTCAGTTTTCAGGTATCACTTTGAATGCGGATTGTATTTACACTAAGGCTAAATTAATGGACAAATGTGGTAGGTGGACAACTATTCAAATTAAATTCATGTAGATTGAACGTCTTCTATTATAATCCATTTGAAAATATGGGACCTGATATTTTGCAACATTTAAGGAGCCAGTTGGCAACCCCAACATGGTCGCTTTGATGTGCATAATTGCCTGGTGATGAAACAGGGAAAGAAAGAGGGAAGGAGGGAGGGAAGAAAAAGAAAAAGAAAAAAGAAAAAAGAAAAAGAAAAAAGAAAAAGAAAAAAGAAAAGGAAAAGGAAAAAAGAAAAAGAAAAAAAAAGAAAAGGAAAAAAAAGAAAAGGAGAAAGAGGGGAGAAGAGAAGAGAAAGAAGAGAAGAGAAGAGAAGAGAAGAGAAGAGAAGAGAAGAGAAGAGAAGAGAAGAGAAGAGAAGAGAAGAGAAGAGAAGCTAGCTGCCTTATAGAGAATGAAGGAAAGACATTACCAGGAAAAGTAAAAAAGTATGTCTTGCATTTAATTCATATTCCACGTTTAAAATAAAAAGTAAATGGTTTCCTATAACATGAGAGACCATTGCTGTTGACTGACACATTCTTGTAACTACAATATATTGCTGAGTAGAAAACAATCTCTGTTCTTGTCCAGATCTAAAATTTATAGAGCATTACAATCCAGCCTTTTTAAAATCACAAATACTGACCAATGATCTATTTCCTATATTCACAAAACATAGAAAAAGGTTAACCTTAATTGCTGGTTTATTATGCTATTAACTGTATTTTAGTTTTTTTTCTGAATTCTTATATATATGCGTTATACCTGAGCTAAAGAGATAATTGTGCTTTAGAAATACCATAAAACAACTTCTAATTCTGTTAATAATTAACTTGCTACTTGGTTTAGTTTTAAAATGTGTTTGTATATTTATATAGTGCACATGGCTTAAGTGTCAGAGTTCAAGTACCTGATAGAGACAAATATTAAGTGAAGTATACTTATTCAAAAGATAATTTTATTTAGCATCTTCAAGAAGGGCATAATTAAGTTACTCTGTCATACAAAACGATAGAGGCTTAAATAAGTAACAGCTGGTTACCCCAATGGCTGTACAACTACAGGGTAGCTTTTGGCAGGAAAAGCTGTGCAAACACAATCAATATATTATGCTAATGGGAACACTGTAATGTGCAAGGAAGCAGCTAAAATGGAATGACAAAAAGAAAAACAAACAATCAAACAAGTCCCTTCAGCCCTTAGTATGCATTTCAATTGTAATTTGTGAACAGAAATCTTCTAATGGCTGTACTCAAGTACCAGCCTTATCTAGAAATGTTTGTTGAACCCTTTCCTTCTAAGAATAAGTTTGATGACAGCAGGATGGATCCACTGATGGTTTCTCCCTTGACTTCAATTAATTTACACTGAATTGCTCCAAGTGGTGAATTGACAAAAACATATAATCTAATAAAAATAGTTTTTCATTACTCCTCTCTCTGATCTTCAAGAAAAACAAATTGATTAAACTCCAGTATAAGTGGCCAACATTAGACTTAAAAATATTTACATTATAAAAGTATTTCCTTCCTGTTACTACTAATCTCTAACGATTTCACTTAAGTGTTTACTTGCCTTGGTGTCAGTCTGATTTGGTTTTGTTCCGTAATTCTTTGTGACACTGCTTCAGTAGAGTTTTTCTGTCTGATTTCATTCATTGCAAAAGGCTGTTGTGAATTCCCTACCTAGCTCTGGAGAACAATAAGCTCCCACCAACCTGAACTGGATTTTGTAATCAGGTATCAGGTTCCTAGCTGCAGTGCAGAGTGTACGCTGCTTGCTACACCTGCTATGTTTGGTGTTGCATCAAACCCATAGACATTTCAAAATCCACTCCAAAAGGACCTTCAAACCAGGACTTTTCAAAACAAGTTTTTTCAATTAAGACTTTTGAAATAACCTCTACTGCTTAGTAATCTAGGCCAAAAATCATAATCTTGATTACCTAAAAGAGAAGCAGAGGACAGGGATTTCAGAGGGAGGAGATAACCTGGAAGAGCTTGACAGAGAAGAAACTGGAGGAGGAAAACCATCTTAAGAGCAGTTATCTTAAAAATTGTTGGAGGATCTAGGAATACTGAGAGGAGTATCTAACATACTTTTTTCCTTGTATTTTTCACATGCAATTATAAGCCACACTACTGCTGAAATGCTGGTTACCCAACAAGCACGCACACAAAATTATCATCTTAGGCAAAAGTCTAACATGAACAGTAACAAAATAAAAAATCTCAGGCGATATATTCACACTATCTATATTGGGAAGTGCACAAACACAGAATGCAGAGCAACTCTTCCTGCTCACAGAGTTTATTATCTAATTTTACATAAGGAATGTCAAAAATATATCAAATAGGTGAAGACACTGATTTGGTAGAAACTATGAAATTACAAGCAATTTAGCAAGCAGAACTTTGCTTTGGGACATTTCACGTCCCTCTGTGATGGCACATGATTGCTGTATAAACCTGGCCAGATTCATCTCTGCTGGCTACCAATGATATTTTTATTGGGTTCTAGTTAAGTGGCTTTGCATGCTCTGAATTTCACTTTGATTGTCTTTCTTTGAGCACAGATTAATGAATATATGCAAAATCTCAGCTCTTTTTCTCCTCTGTGTTTGTGCACCTCTAATCTCAAATGACCTGAGTACACCAGTTCAGAAGATAAAGTGAAGGACTACCACCTCTTATAGGCGATGCAAATCTTATCCTCTTTCTATAAGCATTGTTGTTATGTACTCCCTGTGTTCTTCCTAGAACTGGTAAAAACTTGCCATTATTTCACACATCTGTCCAGGTGCAGGTATATCAAGAGTAAAAAAGGTATGTCAGGGCAACGTGGTTTCATTTCTCCCATTGACTTAACTCCATAGCGTAGCCTTGTGCAGTGTCACGACTTTAGTTTGCCCTTTTATCTCCCTATGACCCATTTTTTGACACCTTTTCATTACAATACCAGTCTCTTCTTGCTCAATAGCTCCATCTATCAGATACAGCAGATCTTTATGCCCAGCAAGTATTAGTGTCTATCAAATAAGGGTCATGCATGGAAACAGAGGCAGGGGCATATTTTTAATCTGAATAAAGTTCTGCACCAGGGTATCTGTTTAGTGCTACAGGACTAGTGTCAACCCCCACACATGGTTGTTCCTCCAGGCAAAGGTAGGACTGGTTTTTGACCCCACGTGCATCCTGTGCCATGTCATGTGACAAAGCACATCATATGTTAAATAATTTCAGGCTAACCATACTTCTTTTCAAACCCAATCCTGCCATTCCACTATATGCTTCAATCCAGCTGTACGTACTGTGACCCAAATTGCCTCATTTCCTTTGGATGCATGTATCCTATTGTACATATAATGTCATATGGTGGCATGGAGTTCTGATTCTTCGTCATCGGAACCAATATCTGTCCCAAGTCCTACAGATCCCATTTAAAGTGCATACCTGAATTTCCTTTGTGTGGAAACTTTACTGTGTGAGGGATGAAATGGGAAAATAGCCATCTCAAAAACATAGGCAAAAAAATGTCTGACTTGGCACTTGACAGGGATCCAGGTACCTGGATAGGTATCATTTCATAATGCTTCTCAACCTCCAGGACAATATAATCAATTTGATTAACAAGGTATTTACTCACACCATCAAGAAGACCACAGAGTGGTTTCACCGTGGCTGAGCTAACTGTTCCCCAAACTCCTAATTTATCTTTAAAGTTTCTCTGTGACCTGCAGACTCTTCACAGTTTCTTCAGCAGTTAACTGTATATTTATGACCTGACATGAACACTATATTTATGTGAGAACTTGGATAAGCCTTAAATTTCTTCTTTGTCTACCTGGAGTATTCTCATGGCGAGGTAGGACTTTGCTGACTTGCACAGAAATTTGCAGAATAAAAATATCTTAGAGGACCATCTCTTAGGTATCTATCTCAGGAGGGGATCTTAGAAGAGCAGCTTCTTGTAGAGAAGTGATGACATATGTACCCCCCCTTCCAATCCTTCTCCATGACTAAGTACAAACCCTCTTTCTGGTTTTCAACTTCTTTTTTTTGCTCTGTGTTCATGGTGAATGTCACTTTTTGAACTATTCTTCCACTCTTGGTTTTGTTTTGTTTTTAATTCAACTGCAATCCCCTCTGGTGAGGTTTCAATTAGTTTCTCCTGGATAATAATACAGTGTAGTCCTTCCACAATTCTTAGATATCATTACTGACAGCTATTTCTGTATTTGCACCCTGATCCATCTACTACAATGTCATCACAGGTAATACTGCATCTTTACTAGATTCAGCATGAGAATCTCTCTGATGTCAACATCCAACCTCCACTTTCCCTCTGTCATTCCGAACTGTCAAGAATTTTAAACCTAGAATAAAACTGAACACGTTAATTTTTCTGGGGACAATAACAGAAGGTAGGAACTTATGTGTAGAAGATCTGCAGCAGCAGATGTGTCTAAATTGTTGCAGAACCAGCACCCATGGAGAGCCTGTGACTGATTTGGAGTTGACTCTAGTATGCCTTGGCTGATGATAACCAGAGGAATTATGAGTGACTCAAACTTTTATGTTACTCTCCCAAATGCAGTTAATCCTAGAAGGTGAATCTAGCACACTGGGATGTTCAGGTACTCATCTGTTCTTGCTGTGGTAACACTATACAGAGAAGACAAGCCGGTGCCTTTCCCTCAGAGATCTGGAATACTTCCTATATAGTCACTGTTATCATCCAGCAACAAAAGAAGAGATTTGTTGTCAGCCTGAAAAGATACTGTCTACAAAGGCAGAACAGACCTAGATTTAAACAGAATGTGAAGCACAGCTACCAAGAGATTTGTTTTCTTCTGTTCAAATTTGAACTCTAAACTTGAGAATATGCTGGTCTGAGCCATGAAAAGATGATGTAAAATAATCTCTTAACTTTGTTTAAAAGTTAAAAAAAGATGATTGTTTAAAAGTTTAAAAGCTGATCTACTGTGTTATAAAATGGAGTCAGCATTAGTGCTGAGAGGGAAATGGCTTGTCCCTCTTGTGAGTGTTCTCAGTGTCAAAAAGAAGTTTTGTTCCAGATCAAGAAACAATTTTTCTCTAAAACTGAACGTCCCCCAAAACATACAAAAATCCAAATTAGTTCAGCTGAAGATTTTGGTTTCATTCTTTCCCAAAAGATTTAGCTTCATTTATAAGTACAGTTAAGGTTGGAGGTGACCCAAAGTGAGGTGGACCTGCCTGCATATAAACCTAAATGTTTTTCAGCTCTTAAAGTTGTTCTTAAAATTGAGTGCTAGCCAATTACTTACAGAAAATGAGAGAAGAAAAGGTGTCACCACAAACCATATAATAGTAGGAGTGATAATTAGGAGGTGTTATACCACAAGTCTCATAATAGTAGTAATAATTAAGTTTTGCTAAATTATCTTTCATAAAAATTGAGAAATGTTATTAAACTATCTAATGATTTTATTTTTTTTCCTTTCTTTGGTTCTGTGGTATACTCGACATCTTGACCTTCCTTGTTCTGTCTTCTTGAACTAAATAAAGAAGCCTGAGACAGGGACTATATTTTAATTTGCTTACATGTGTTCCAATTTGTGTATTATGGATATTTAATTAACCTAAATAATAATGGTATCTGTAACAAACTAGTATTCATAGTGAAATGATAAAATATGGTGAAACCTGGGTGAAGTACATGGGATTCAGAACAGTTCAAGTAATAGTCTGTATTTTATATGCTATATTTTATTTCACTACTTTATGCATATGGAGGGATTCTATTTGTCAAGGCATTTTATGCATGTCAATTATTAATATAAAGTAAAGCCTTTTCATTAGTGCTGTGTTTTCAGTGCTCAAAGCCAACCCAGAATTCAACAGATTGCATGTTTTTAAGATGTTGCCAATGTTTTAAAGAGAAAATCCCTTTGGTTTACATTCCCATATATTCAGATTGTTGTTGCACATCTGCTGTAATGATTAAATAGGACATTCCATCTCTGGAGGAAAACCAATTCAATTAAGTGAAAGAACTAAAAGGTAGTTTTCTTTCCCCTTAAAATAAATAAAAAAAACCCCACTTCTGTTTTTACTACTTCTAACACTGTAATTAATACCTGTTATTGTATAACAAAATGACAGAGAGGAGCTGCATACCAAAAGGAACATGACCACACCATTACTAGTTACTAAATACTGATTTTCTGACAAAAAAAAATTAAGAACCATCACTAGATTTGTTAGTTATGATTCCAGTACATCTAAATAAAGGGACCAACAATTCTTGGTTTTTTAAAGTGATGAGATGACCTATTTGCTTCCCTTTCAGTGACTGTGATTCTATGTGCCGGAATACAGCCTGCAGCCTGAAAAATGGTGGTTGGACAAAAAAGCCAAACTTTTTGATTCCCTTAATGGCTTTCTTGGGTTATTCCACATTAAATGCTTTATCTTACCAGATCACCGAGTTTTTCAATGCAAAATTGAATGCTTGTCTAAACTAAAAAGCCTCTTTCACTAGCCAGTCTTCTGGGACCATGCTGTCAAATCCCCTTGATGTATGCCAAGAAGAGATGCTCTTCTGCCAGCACAATTACATCACCTCACTGAATGACAGATGCAAAACTAACATTAGCTTTCCTCCATTGGCATAGCCACACATTGGGGCTTTGCCAGTGTAACTATGTTAGTCAGCTTCAATATGTGAGTGGGTTTCTGGGTTTGTTTTTTTTTTTTTTTAGTTTCTCTCCTGGCTTTATTGGTAAGTCTCAGGAGACATGGCCTAAGAATGTTACTATTAAAAACCAAAATGGCAGATGACAATGACTTCCATCTGTGAGGTATTTAACTTACTAAAAAACACCCAATGATCAAAAAAGTACCCTTGAGGACCATAGATGTTCAATTAATTTCATTAGAAACAAAAGGCTCATAGGAAATATTTCTTCTAGCTGTTTGACCAGAGACTCCAAGCAGTAACAGCCTTTACCTGAAGTTTTTCCTGTGTTGGAATATTCACAGATTTATTCTGCAACGTAGGCATTATATTTTATAATATTTTATAAGGTGTAGTTCACATTACAGCTTGTTCCTCTCTTCTCTAGCTGTCCATGTCGGACCTTCACTTCTACATAAAAGTTGTCTGAAACTGGATGCCAAACTATTATTTTTCTTTTTTTAATTTGCGGTGGAATTGAGATTAGTAGCTCTGATCATAAGTAAATTCTAAGTACTTCTGATATACAAATGTCTATGTTGTCCAGACTTTATTCTATCTGGCAGAACTTCACCAATCTCTGTGTTAGCCTGACAGATCTTCCTGTATTTCCTTCTAACATTCCTATAAACCTGCAGAACTAAGTTGTTGTTGCTCGTGTTTTACCAGCTGTTAGTAAATCTGGCCTGTATTGCAGGCATCTACAATATTGATTTTCTGAAAGGAAGGCGATGTTTGTTTCACGCTTTGCAAATCAGCATGAATAGCAAACAAAGAATGAACAAGGAGCAATAAGATGTATGTTGTTATTTTATTCATTATTTAGTTTTATAACTGTATAAATAATCTGGCCTAGAGTAGGAACAGTCCAGTCAAATTTAGCATGCCATTGTTTTTATGCAGTAGTGGTTTGTGTAAATTGTGTTTATGAGAGGTTATAATACTATAAGGAAATATTTTGGGTGGAACAGATGACCCACGACAACTCTAAATTATGTTATTGGTGTAACACTGCTAATAAACCCATCAGCTTCCATCTATTGAGCTTCACTAAGAGACAAAATAATGTATAGTGCATGATAAAACAAATTTGAAAAGCTCAGCCCTGTTATTTACCAGCTACACAAATCCTCTAATAGCCCAAAGTGATCCTAACTGCTGTCTCCCTGCTGAGCCTTTTAGAATAAACTCTTAGCTCAGGTCACTTCCTTTGTTTCCCTGTGTCCTACCTTGTAACCTTGTTTGCCTTTATCTCTGAAAGCATTCTTGGTTTTTTATTACCTGACAGGTCACCTACATGACTGACATAGTATTCTGCCTTCACTATCTTCCCGGATTGGATGACCTAATTTTTGCCAACAGGAGCACCGAATGAAGTAAATATTAATACCCTGAGACTATTCAGGTGAAGGCTAGAAGTACTTTAAAGTGAGTGAGGTAAGAAGAGACAGTAAGTATAGGAAAATTTAGGACATTAAAAATAATTTCTTAGCCTTGCCCACAGATTCTCTCCTGATCCCCACAACAACATCTTTTGCTTTTTGCATTACTTCTAATTTTGGCTGTAAATACGAACTCTGGAGTTTGAATTAGATGTGTTCCTCCCTTCTGAAGGCAAAAGTGAGAACGAAATCTAAATCAGATACAATGTTTAGCAAATCTTGCAAAGCCTTTGTTATTTTCTTAACAATTAGTTGCTACGTCTGCCACTGTTCTCAACCTTCCTTTACTAGTGCTGCTCACACTGATGACTGGCAGCCCCTGGCTTTCACTCCTTGGCTATGTCCAAGGCATGTTTGAGGGCTATTAAGACTTTCCATGGGGTATTTGCCCTCAAATTATGAGCTCTTCTACTATACTTTTGAGGAAAGTGGTAGTATGCAATCTTTCTCTTCACAAGTAATTTTTCTGTTGCCCATACATACATGACCCTTGTTTTCCCTCATTTGATGTTGTGTGGCATATATTTTGCTTGACAAATGCAGATATTTTGCAGTAATCTCC
Organism: Megaceryle torquata; assembly: GCA_024611175.1. Taxonomy (NCBI): domain Eukaryota; kingdom Metazoa; phylum Chordata; class Aves; order Coraciiformes; family Cerylidae; genus Megaceryle; species Megaceryle torquata. The sequence continues at coordinate 13,196 of JANIJG010012066.1, read as the reverse complement.
TTTTCTTATCCATAATACTGATAGTCTTCCTCCACTTCCATGAAAATGCAAAATCTACAAAAAAAAAGTAGGTATGCCAAAGAGGGGCTGAATGCCTGTTTAGTCTCCATGTATATTTTCCAAGCCAAAACTAGAGTTTTTGCAGATGTAACAGAAATGCAAGAAAACAGGGAGAAGTGCTTACAGAATCACAAGTCAAATCACATAAACAGAATCATAAATATATTATTCCACTGTTTACTCAGCTCTAAACCTGACACTTAACAAGAAATGTTTAGCCACATGAGACAGGAAATTGCATCTTCTCACTTATCCACATTCACGCTCCGTCTCTTGCATTTGATTTGTGCCAGATTAGCAGAAGAGAGTGAGGGATGAGGCTAAATTGTTCCTCCCTGTGCAGAGGGAATGCAGAGGTCTCCCAACAGCAAGTGGCTTTCCTCACCATATGTGTTTCTTCATCTTGGCCCAGCAGGGCAGGAAAATGAATTTGAGGATTTCCAACACCTTACACGTTATGTAAGCATTATCTGCAGTGTTTTGCTCCATTTTTGCTTTCAGTGGCTTATTGACATGCATTTCACAGTGGCTAAGCCCAGAAGTTAGAAAAGGTTTAGTATCTGTTGCAAGATCTATGAAATTCAAGTTAAAATTGTTACATGAGGGTGAAATTCAGGTTAGTGCTTTACATATAATCATGTGGGTTTGTGTATATGCAGTCATCAGTTTCCAGGGTAGTCCAAAATCGGCCTTGATATTCTCAGGGCTGATAAAACAATGGACTAATTTTAGACAATAGACTCACTTGAGACAAACTGACAATGTATTTGGCTAATTGTCAAAGAATTTCTTGAAGCAGGGGTTTTGGACAACAAGGAAGATGCTCCAAGCAGGTCCTGCTGCCACAGGACAATTAATAGGCACTGTATGTTGTTCCTATAGAAGCAGAAAGGGTAATGCAGGACAGTCTTTTGTAAATAGATAAAGACAGCTGAGGGTGCTTTGTACATAGCTCAAGATAATAATGGGAAAACTTTATGCAGTTGCTACAGAGGTAAACTCAGCAAAAAAACAGTTCAGGGCATCTCATCCAAACTAGTTGAAAATGCCACTGCAAGGACCCAGACAGTGACAGATCACTGTGTTTGAGAGATTCAATTCTCCACACAAGCATTACTTTATGCAACATATTTCAGAAAACTATGTGTTTTTTTTTTTTAAATCAATCTGTGTGTGAATGTTTCCACACGTGTGCCATACAGCTCTAAAGGACATTTTCTTTAATGAGTTTTATGATGTCATAATCTCACTTACCAATATATAACCTCCCTTCAAGTATTAACATTTCAGATTCAGCACTTAAAGTTGTTTCTTTAAATGTTGGATGTTCATGTCTGTACTGTTTTCACAGGTTCATTAAGCACACATGAAGTCATGACTGTCCTTCCTGCCTGCCTGTATTGTGTTCCCCATTACAAGGATATACAGTATCACTACCAAAAGGGATAAGGTGAGGAAATCCCCAGTTTTGTTGGCAGTTCTTCGGGAAATACAAGTCAACCAATGCTCTTGATATTAGGCAATGTGCACTGCCTTCTGAAAAAAAACCTGGACTGATGGTCAGACAGTGTGATGCATTTTACTCTTGTATCCTAATCCAAGCAAAATCAAGCTGCACAGTTAGAAGATACTGAACCTCATAAATCTTACCATTGCAATAGTGAGTACACAACAAACTCTTTAATACTATTTTCATGAGTGTGTAAACAAATTTCTTAGAACAGAGGAGATCTAAGGTAACCCATAGTTTAAAATGTTTTCCTGAAGTATTTCTCTGCTAATATATCTCTGCATCACTCCACTTTTAAAAAGCAAAATGTAGTTTGTAGGTGGATGAAAAGACCTTTCATATTTTATTGACACAATTTATAGTGCAATCAAATGCTTGGAATAGTGTTTTTTCTTCCCTAAGCTATTGACTGACTTGATTCAGACATTTCATAGAATCATAACATTTTAGGCTGGAAGGGACCTCTAGAGGTCATCTGATCCAACCTCCCCACACAAGTAGGGACATCTCTACCTAGGGCAGGTTGCTCAGAGCCAC